>JAFLJL010000839.1:0-40000 GCA_018398815.1 Conus ventricosus
CGCGAAGTAATCGGATAGCCTGGTGCACCCACCGTGTATATGGGCGCGTTCAAACACAACTGCTTTTCCCCTGCGTTACTCTATGGGAATGTGTTCAGTCCTGGCTACTTTCCCTACGCTACTCTCTGAAAACTTTAGTAAATTAGTATTAAAAACGGATAATCCTGCACAGTATGTTTGTTTGTAGATAATCGTTATTTTTGGTTATTGACGTCTTACTTGTCAGAGAACAGTAATATGCGCTTGCGTGTGTGTGTGTGCGTCTGCCCGCCTCTCTGTCTGTCTGTCTGTCTCTCTCTCTGTCTCTCTCTTCTCTGTCTGTCTGTCTGTCTGCCGGTGATTCTCTCTCTCTCTCTTCCGCCACAGGAAAAGGCGGCTTTAGGCCACTTTCGCCCAAAAACTCGGTGGTTGAGCAAGTGGGGTTGAACAGACATTTATCTGTTCTCTAAGACAGAGACTCATTTGATGAATGTTTGCGTGAAAATGATGTTATTGAAAATGACCAGGAAAAACACAGGATTAAACAAAAACTGAAATCTGAAAAGTTTAGTAAATTAGTATTGAAAACGGATAACCCTACACAGTATGTTTGTTTGTAGATAATCGTTATTTTTTGGTTATTGACGTCTTACTTGTCAGAGAACAGTAATATGCTAATTCTAGGCCACTTTCGCCCAAAAACTCGGTGGAGGAGCAAGTGGCTTAGAGTCGGCATATTACTGTTCTCTGGTAATGATTGCATTCCACTGACGACAGTTCAAATTGGTAATGATTGTATTGCACTAACGACAGTTCAAATAGGTATTGATTGCATTCCACTGACGACAGTTCAAATTGGTAATGATTGTATTGCACTGACGACAGTTCAAATAGGTAATGATTGCATTCCACTGACGACAGTTCAAATTGGTAATGATTGTATTGCACTGACGACAGTTCAAATAGGTAATGATTGCATTCCACTGACGACAGTTCAGATTGGTAATGATTGCATTCCACTGACGACAGTTCAGATTGGTAATGATTGTATTGCACTGACGACAGTTCAAAGTGGTAATGATTGTATTGCAGTGACGACAGTTCAGATTGGTAATGATTGTATTGCACTGTCGACAGTTCAGATTGGTAATGATTGTATTGCACTGACGACAGTTCAAAGTGGTAATGATTGTGTGCACTGACGATAGTTCAAAGTAGTAATGATTGTATTGCAGTGACGACAGTTCAGATTGGTAATGATTGTATTGCACTGACGACAGTTCAGATTGGTAATGATTGTATTGCACTGACGACAGTTCAGATTGGTAATGATTGTATTGCAGTGACGACAGTTCAGATTGGTAATGATTGTATTGCACTGACGACAGTTCAAAGTGGTAATGATTGTATTGCAGTGACGACAGTTCAAAGTGGTAATGATTGTGTGCACTGACGACAGATCAAGGTGGTAATGATTGTGTGCACTGACGACAGTTCAAAGTGGTAATGTTTGTATTGCAGTGACGACAGTTCAGATTGGTAATGATTAAATTGTACTGACGACAGTTCAAAGTGGTAATGATTGCATTCCACTGACGACAGTTCAAAGTGGTAATGATTGTGTTGCACTGACGACAGTTCAAATTAGTAATGATTGTATTGCACTGACAACAGCTCAAAGTGGTAATGATTATATTGAAGTGACGACAGTTCAACGTGGTAATGATTGTCTTGTACTGACGACAGTTCAGATTGGTAATGATTGTATTGCAGTGACGACAGTTCAAATTGGTAATGATTGTATTGCACTGACGACAGTTCAGATTGGTAATGATTGTATTGCAGTGACGACAGTTCAGATTGGTAATGATTGTATTGGACTGACGACAGTTCAGATTGGTAATGAATGTATTGCATTGACGACAGTTCAGATTGGTATTGATTGTATTGCAGTGACGACAGTTCAGATTGGTAATGATTGTATTTCAGTGACGACAGTTCAAAGTGGTAATGATTGTATTGCACTGACGACAGTTCAAAGTGGTAATGATTATATTGCAGTGACGACAGTTCAAAGTGGTAATGATTGTATTGCAGTGACGACAGTTCAAATTGGTAATGATTGTATTGCAGTGACGACAGTTCAAAGTGGTAATGATTGTATTGCAGTGACGACAGTTCAGATTGGTAATGATTGTATTGCAGTGACGACAGTTCAAATTGGTAATGATTGTATTGCAGTGACGACAGTTCAAATTGGTAATGATTGTATTGCACTGACGACAGTTCAAAGTGGTAATGATTGTATTGCACTGACGACAGTTCAGATTGGTAATGATTGTATTGCACTGACGACAGTTCAAATTGGTAATAATTGTATTGCACTGACGACAGTTCAAAGTGGTAATGATTGTGTTGCAGTGACGACAGTTCAGATTGGTAATGATTGTATTGCAGTGACGACAGTTCAAAGTGGTAATGATTGTATTGCAGTAACGACAGTTCAAATTGGTAATGATTGTATTGTACTGAGGACAGTTCAAAGTGGTAATGATTGTATTGCACTGACGACAGTTCAAAGTGGTAATGATCGTATTGTACTGACGACAGTTCAAAGTGGTAATGATTGTATTGCACTGACGACAGTTCAAAGTGGTAATGATCGTATTGTAGTGACGACAGTTCAAAGTGGTAATGATTGTGTGCACTGACGACAGTTCAAAGTGGTAATGATCGCATTGTACTGACGACAGTTCAAAGTGGTAATGATCGTATTGTACTGACGACAGGTTAAAGTGGTAATGATTGTATTGCACTGACGACAGTTCAGATTGGTAATGATTGTATTGCACTGACCACAGTTCAAATTAGTAATGATTGTATTGCAGTGACGACAGTTCAGATTGGTAATGATTGTATTGCAGTGACGACAGTTCAGATTGGTAATGATTGTATTGCACTGACGACAGTCCAAATTGATGATGATTGTATTGTACTGATGACAGTTCAAATTGGTAATGATTGTATTGCACGGACGACAGTTCAAATTGGTAATGATTGTATTGCACTGACGACAGGTGAAAACATTAACGTTTTATCATCTGAGAAAGATAACATAAACATTTTATTTTTTGCGACTCAAGTTGATATTAAAGCGTATATCCAATTTTTTTTTATAATTAACAAATGGCTCAGCCCTAGAATCATACACACGTTCTGGATTAAAAAAAAAATCATTTAAAAGTACAGGAATGATTTTGTCTTGGTATCACTAATATCGACATTTTTTCCTAGGTACGCATGAAGTCACTGGGGCATGGCACTGAAGAACTGTTCACCAGACTCCTCCAGTTCTGTCGGTTGTGTGCCGAGGCCTTGGTCTCTGCAGATGTTTCCTGTCCATTGTGCAATGTTGTCAGTCCATGTGTGTCTGTCTTCTCTCTGGTCTCTGCAGATGTTTCCCTGTCCATTGTGCAATGTTGTCAGTCCATGTGTTTCTGTCTTCTCTCTGGTCTCTACAGATGTTTCCCTGTCCATTCTACAATGTTGTCAGTCCATGTGTTTCTGTCTTCCCCTTGGTCTTCAACACTTCCCTCGATTATTATTTTAGCGGGGCGTTGGATCTTCAGGACAATGCCAGCTTACTTTGTAATGTCAGCGAATGTTTGTATGGCGCACTTGTTCAATGGTGAAATGATCGGTATATATGAGCTATGTCAGTGAATGTTTGTATGGCGCACTTGTTCAATGGTGAAATGATCAGTATATATGAGCTATGTCAGTGAATGTTTGTATGGCGCACTTGTTCAAGGGTGAAATGATCAGTATGTATGAGATACAGTATCTTCCAGTGACATCTCGTTTCTATGATTAGGTTCTGTCTTCCAGGTCCATGTTTCGTCTGTATACAGGAACATGAATACACCCGTGCATGCGGCAGACAGATGCGTACTTCACTGAGATGTGATTGTCTCTCCACACAGGGTTCAGTCAGCACAGAACTGATGTCTTCGCTGCTCCTGAGAGGGTATCTGATTCAATTTCCCCCGTCGCTGAAAATGAATTCCAGATCTATGAACTGTTTAACAGTTCCGAGCTGAAATAAATCCCAGGTATATTAACTGTTTAACAGTTCCTAAATGATATAAAAACAGAAATATGAACTGTTTAACAGTTCATAGCTTCTATCCATGGTTGCATCAGAAGTGGAGGTGGTGTTGTGGAGGTGGTATTGTGGCTGGCCGTTAGCTGTGCCTTCTCGGTGTTGATATCCATAGCATGTGTGATAGATGTTTCCTCCAGTGTTTTAACGGTGTTGATATCTATACCATGTGTGGTAGATGTTTCTTCCAGTGTTTTAACGGTGTTGATATCCATACCATGTGTGGTAGATGTTTCTTCCAGTGTTTTAACGGTGTTGATATCCATACCATGTGTCCTAGATGTTTCTTCCAGTGTTTTAAACGGTGTTGATATCCATACCATGTGTCCTAGATGTTTCCTCCAGTGTTTTAACAAGCTTAGCGAGTTCTTGCTCAGTGCTCGCCAGGCCACTGACGTTGTCCGCAAAGTGAAGTTTGTGAGAGAGATTCTTGCAGTGCTGATTGTGTTGTCGTGATCCTCAAGTGGATCATGCAGGATGCATTCCAGGACTATGTGAAAGGTGTCGGGAGAGTAAAGGGGCTAACTGATGTAATGCTAACTGATGTGTGGACCACTTTCCAGGCGCGCTGTTTGTGAGGACTGCACGGTCACTGTGGTGTATACTTGCTGGATGCTGTTGACTAACTTTGTCTGAGATCGGATTTCTTCATAACGGCCTATTGCACCTCTGGACAGACTCTGCCAAACGCCTCTTTGAAGTCCTCTGAAGACATGATCGAACTCATTCTGGTATTGCAGGTGTTCCTGGCGAAGGTTTAAAGATGTGTTCGATGATACTTCAGCCTTTCAGATACAGCGGTGTCTGGTCTGCAACTGCAATCTATTCAGAATGGTTATGAACATTACGTTGCTTACATTGTTGATCTAATGATCTTGTGGTTGTTCTGGCAGTTGAAGATTTCACTCTTTGGAAGTGGGACGATTAGGGGCCTAGTGATCGAGTCTCTTTGGTGTTAGCACTGATTGATGTGCTAGATTTGTTGCGGATAGCAGTTGATATATCAGTTCTGCCTTTCCGCCATATTCAAGTGTTCTGCAGGGATGTTGTCAGTGCTTACAGCCTTGTCATGTTCAGCGACTTCACTGCTGCTACGACTTCTTCGACAGTGTTGGAGAGTCTCTCCATGTGATGAATGCTGAACTGTTAGCATATGGGATCTCTTTTGTTCTGTTTCTTGGAGAGTTCAAAACAAGTTCCTCAATCTTCTTACGATGTTTTTTTCCTGTACGAGACAGTCAGCGTCTTTATTCTGAGTGGTGCTGACTTTAGTTGGGTTAGTCTGTTTTCCACAGATTTGAAGGCTTATTTGTGTCGTCGTTGTCCAGGCGTTTCTCAAAGTTGATACACTTTGATCATCATTCCGTCTAACATTCATCATTGCCATGCTCTTCTTTCCATTCCGTCCATCATTCATTTTCATCACATTTCCCTCCTCGTTCCTCGTCATTCATCACACTTGCGTTCTCCTGTTCTATTTCCCGTCTGCCATTCACCATCACCACGTTCTGTTCTATCCTGTCTGCCATTCACAGTCACCACGTTCTGTTCTATCCTGTCTGCCATTCACAGTCACACGTTTCTCCTGTTCAATCCTGTCTGCCATTCACCATCACCAGTTCTCCTGTTCAATCCTGTCTGCCATTCACAATCACCACGTCCTGTTCTATCCTGTCTGCCATTCACCATCACACGTTCTGTTCTATCCTGTCTGCCATTCACAGTCACCACGTTCTGTTCTATCCTGTCTGCCATTCACAGTCACCACGTTCTCCTGTTCAATCCTGTCTGCCATTCACAGTCACCACGTTCTGTTCTATCCTGTCTGCCATTCACCATCACCACGTTCTGTTCTGTCCTGTCTGCATTCACAGTCACCACGTTCTGTTCTGTCCTGTCTGCCCTTCACAGTCACCACGTTCTCCTGTTCTATCCTGTCTGCCATTCACCATCACCACGTTCTGTTCTATCCTGTCTGCCATTCACAGTCACCACGTTCTGTTCTATCCTGTCTGCCATTCACAGTCACCACGTTCTCTGTTCTATCCTGTCTGCCATTCACCATCACCACGTTCTGTTCTATCCTGTCTGCCATTCACAGTCACCACGTTCTGTTCTATCCTGTCTGCCATTCACAGTCACCACGTTCTGTTCTATCCTGTCTGCCATTCACCATCACCACGTTCTGTTCTATCCTGTCTGCCATTCACCATCACCACGTTCTGTTCTATCCTGTCTGCCATTCACCATCACCACGTTTGTTCTATCCTGTCTGCCATTCACAGTCACCACGTTCTGTTCTACCTGTCTGCCATTCACAGTCACCACGTTTTTGTTCTATCCTGTCTGCCATTCACCATCACACGTTCTGTTCTGTCCTGTCTGCCATTCACCATCACCACGTTCTCTGTTCTATCCTGTCTGCCATTCACAGTCACCACGTTCGTTCTATCCTGTCTGCCATTCACCTCACCACGTTCTGTTCTATCCTGTCTGCCATTCACCATCACCACGTTCTGTTCTATCCTGTCTGCCATTCATCATCACCCCGTTTGTTCTATCCTGTCTGCCATTCACAGTCACCACGTTCTCCTGTTCTATCCTGTCTGCCATTCACAGTCACCACGTTCTGTTCTATTTCCCGTCTGCCATTCACCATCACACGTTCTGTTCTATCCTGTCTGCCATTCACCATCACCCGTTCTGTTCTATCCTGTCTGCCATTCATCATCACCACGTCTGTTCTATCCTGTCTGCCATTCACAGTCACCACGTTCTGTTCTATCCTGTCTGCCATTCACAGTCACCACGTTCTCCTGTTCTATCCTGTCTGCCATTCACCATCACCACGTTCTCCTGTTCTATCCTGTCTGCCATTCACCATCACCACGTTCTGTTCTATCCTGTCTGCCATTCACCATCACCCGTTCTGTTCTATCCTGTCTGCATTCACAGTCACCACGTTCTGTTCTATCCTGTCTGCCATTCAAACCCTCACCACGTTATGTTCTGTCCTGTCTGCCATTCACCCTCACCACGTTCTGTTCTATCCTGTCTGCCATTCACCATCACCACGTTCTGTTCTATCCTGTCTGCCATTCACCATCACCACGTTCTGTTCCTTCCTGTCTGCCATTCACAGTCACCACGTTCTCCTGTTCTATCCTGTCTGCCCTTCACAGTCACCACGTTCTCTGTTCTATCCTGTCTGCCCTTCACAGTCACCACGTTCTGTTCTATCCTGTCTGCCATTCACCATCACACGTTCTCCTGTTCAATCCTGTCTGCCATTCACCATCACTACGTTCTCTGTTCAATCCTGTCTGCCATTCACCATCACCACGTTCTCCTGTTCTATCCCGTCTGTCATTTGTCATGCTTAAAGTTTTGCGTTAATCATTCAACATTTTCGAGTTCTCTGAATCAGTCATCAGTCTCACGATCTTTTCTTTTAGTCCCAGGCCCATCATTCATTGATCGTTGTGGCGTTCTCTTCTTCCCTCCAGTCCCTCAGTGATTCTTCTCCAGTCGTTGCGTCGTCTCCTCTCCACCGTCATTGTTCATTGCCACTTTACCCTCTTTTTACAGTCTACCCTTCATCGGTTTTAACGTTTTTGCACATCCCTTCCTGTCTGTCATTCATCCTCCTCGCGTTCTGCTCATGCCATCTTGTTGTATTCCTCCTCACGTTTTTGCCCCTGCCATCGTTTCTATCATTCCTCACGTCTGTCATGCCCTTTGTCTATCATTTCATTTTCCTCCGTTTGCTCATGCCATCTTGTCTATCATTCATCCTTCTTCTACGTTTCTATGCCATCTTGTCTATCATTCATCCTCCCCACGTTCTGCTCATGCCATCTTGTCTATTTATTCATCCTTCCTTCTCAGTTCTGCTCATGCCATCTTGTCTTTTCATTTTATCCTCTCACGTTCTGCTCATGCTTTGTCTATCATTCATCCCTTCCCTTTCACGTTCTGCTCATGGCATTGGCTATCATCCTCCTTCTCACGTTCTGCTCATGCCACCTTGCTATCATTCATCCTTCCTTCTCACGTTCTGCCCATGCCACCTTTTCTATCATTCATCCTTCCTTCTCACGTTTGCTCATGCCACCTTGTCTATCATTCATCCTTCCTTCTCACGTTCTGCTCATGGCATCTGGTCTTCATTCATCCTTCCTTCTCACGTTCTGCTCATGCCACCTTGTCTATCATTCATCCCTTTCCCTTTTCACGTTTGCTCATGGCATTGGTCTATCATTTCATCCTTCCTTCTCACGTTCTGCTCATTTCCACCTTGTCTATCATTCATCCTTCCTTCTCACGTTCTGCTCATGGCATCTGGTCTATCATTCATCCTTTCTTCTCACGTTCTGCTCATGGCATCTGGTCTATCATTCATCCTTCCTTCTCACGTTCTGCTCATGCCACCTTGTCTATCATTCATCCTTCCTTCTCACGTTCTGCTCATGGCATCTGGTCTATCATTCATCCTTCCTTCTCACGTTCTGCTCATGGCATCTTGTCTATCATTCATCATTCTCATGTTCTGCTCATGGCATCTGGTCTATCATTCATCATTCTCCTTTTACCTTCCTCTCAGTCTCCTTCCTCCTCCTCCTCCTCCTCCTTCTCCTCCTCCTCCCCCCCCCCCCCCTCATTGTCGTCATCTCTCTCTCTCTCTCTCTCTCTCTCTCTCTCTCTCCTCTCTCTCTCTCTCTCTTTCTCTCTCTCTCTCTCCCTACAGAGATTGATATGGAGACAGAGAGAGAAAGAGATTGAGAAAGCGAGATGCAGAGAGAGAGAGAGAGAGAGAGAGAGAGAGAGAGAGAGAGAGAGAGAGAGAGAGAGAGAGAACGAACGAACGAACAAACGAAAACATATTTTACCAGGGTAATGAGATAAACAAATTGTACATGCTTTTTTTTTCTACCCAGCCCTGGGGAAAACAAAGAAAAAAAAAAGGAAAACATGCAAGTCACTATAGCAACAACAGGGAAAAAGGCGAATACACAAGTCGATAATTAGACTCTGAAAAGTAGACTGATACTACAAACGCAGATAACAGAATCCTGCATGCATGCACAGAGAGAGAGAGAGAGAGAGAGAGAGAGAGAGAGAGAGAGAGAGAGAGAGAGAGAGAGACACATACAGAATGGAAAATTATATTCAACACATATTTAACAAGATGCAAAGCATATAAACGTACTCCCAGTTTATCTCTGAATACGCGTGTACATGTCAAGAAACGTCGCAATCAAACGAGCGTCATAAAGAAACGTCATGCATCATAATGTATTTCGTCACTGAGATAAACTCTAAGTACTTTCGGAGATTTTCCATAAAGAAGAAAAGCCGTTTTGGGCCGTTACAGTCATTAGTAACGGCAATTCTGGTAAAATTAACAAGATGCAAAGCATATAAACGTACTCCCAGTTTATCCAGAATACGCGTGAGATATTCCATAAAGAGGGAAAACCGTCTTGGCTGTGTAACCGTTAGTAGTGGCTATTCTGGTAAACATCGGCTATCGTCTGTGACCTATAATGAACATACTTACAAATTTTCAAAAAGATCGGCCAAGAACTTTCTGAGATTTTCCATAAAGAAGAAAACCATTATGGGCCATTAGTAATGGCTATAACGGTACACTTAACATCGGGCATCATCCGTGACCAATAATGAACATACCTACAAATTTTCAGAAAGATCGGCAAAGTACTTTCTGAGATATTCCATATTAAAGAAAAGCCGTTACAGGCCGTTACAGCCGTTAGTAACGGCTATAACGGTAAACTAAAACATCGGGCATCATTCGTAACCCATAATGAACATACATGCTAATTTAATCAAAGATCGGCCAAGTACATTCTGAGATATTCTATAAAGAAGAAAAAGCGTTACAGGCCGTTACAGCCGTTAGTTACGGCATAACGGTAAACTAAAACATCGGGCATCATCCGTAACCCATAGTGAACATACTTGCTAACGTTCACAAAGATCAGCCAAGTACTTTCTGAGATATTCCATAAAGAAAAAAAAAGTTACAGGCCGTTGCAGCTGTTAGTAATGGCTATAACGGTAAACTAAAATATAACATCGGACATCATCCGTGACCCATAATGAACATACCTGCTGATTTACATAAAGATTGGCCAAGTACTTTCTGAGATATTCCATGAAGAAAAACAACCGTTACAGGCCGTTACAGCCGTTAGTAACGGCTATAACGGTAAACTAAAACATCGGGCATCATCCGTGACCCATAATGAACATACCTACACATTTTCAGAAAGATCGACCAAGCACTTTTTGATATATTCCATAAAGAAGAAAAACCGTTACAGGCCGTTACAGCCGTTAGTAACGGCTGTAACGGGATAAACTAAAACATCGGGCATCATCCGTGACGCATAATGAACATAACTGCTAACTTTCACAAAGATCAGCCAAGTACCTTCTGAGATATTCCATGGAGAAGAAAAACCGTTACAGGCCGCTACAGCCGATAGTAACGGCTGTAACGGTAAACTAAAACATCGGGCATCATCCTTGACTCACAGTGAACATACCTACAAATTGTCAGAAAGATCGGCCCAGTAGTTTTGTCTGGAGCGAGTGGAACACATTTTGACCAAGGACACACAGACACACAGACAGACAGACACACAGACAGCATTTCTTCGTTCCCATTCTAAAGTACTCCGTATTCTCTAAGAACTGGGAGTACAAAAAGCGTGCATCATTCGTGACCCATAATGAACATACCTACAAATTTCAGAAAGATCGGCCCAGAAGTTTTGTTTGGAGCGAGTGGAACACATTTTGACCACGGACAGACAGACAGACACACAGACGGCATTGTTTCGTTTCCATTGTAAAGTATTCCCTCTTCTATAAAAACTGGAAGTACAAACACCATTTTTATACTTATTTCACATATCATTTTACCTTTCTTTTAATTTTCGGATTGTTTTATTTCTTTTACTTTCAATGATTTTATGCCTTTTAGTAGTTTATTTCATTGAAAGTTTGTTTTTCTCGTAGGCTGATCATTGACGGCTGATAAGCCATTTCGTTCAATAAACAACATGGATACACGCACGCACACACACACACACACACACACACACACACACACACACACACACACACACACACACACACACACACACACTCGCGCGTGCGCACGTACAAAACACACACATATACACGCAGTCAGGCACACATGCATGTAGAGGCGCACACACACACACACACACACACACACACACACACACACACACACACACACACACACACACACACACGCACGCACGCACGCACGCACGCACACGCATGGAGGAACACCTGCGCGCAAAAACGGGTACACAAATACGCCCGACACATTAAGACATGCGCGTAGGGGCGCGCGCACGCACGCACGCATGCACACGCGCACACACAACCGGTATAGGTGTTAAAATTGTAAGCTTGTCTACGCTTTGAGGTTTAGACATTGATTTTCCAAGAAATTTGAAACTGTCGATTTACATCTCGGAGAGAGAGAGAGAGAGAGAGAGAGAGAGAGAGAGAGAGAGAGAGAGAGAGAATGCGAATGTTTTATTCAGCCACAGCCCCAACAGGGAGAGAGAGAGAGAGAGAGAGAGAGAGAGAGAGAGAGAGAGAGAGAGAGAGAGAGAGAGAGAGAGAGAGAGGTATACATTATACAATAGAAGAAAACTGCTTTATCAAAACTTGCACATTTCAGGAAAAGTAATGAAAGAAATGTAAAGTAACAAAGTTAAAATGTTTATTAAGTAGAACAGATAGCTTCGATTGTCTGATGAAATACGATCAAGCTTGGATTTACAGATAGGTGGATTGACGGATGGATAGATGAGAGACAGACAGACAGACAGAATCAGATAGTCATATTTTTCGTTCCTTCATTAATGTTTTAATTTATTCATCTAGTTTGGTGGCTGCTTAATAAGTGAATGATTTATTATTTGATTACGGTATTTTTTTTCTCGATTATTTATTTACTTATCTGTTTATTTATCCATTTATTCATTTTACCTATAAGCAATGTTTTGCGGTGTGCATGCCCTGGATTTTACCTATAAGCAATGTTTTGCGGTGTGCATGCCCTGGATTTTACCTATAAGCAATGTTTTGCGGTGTGCATGCCCTGTGAGGTAGGAATCGCCCTATTACCAGTGGGAAGTCTGTGATTATTCATTTTACCTATAAGCAATGTTTTGCGGTGTGCATGCCCTGTGAGGTAGGAATCACCCTATTACCAGTGGGAAGTCTGTGATTATTCATTTTACCTATAAGCAATGTTTTGCGGTGTGCATGCCCTGTGAGGTAGGAATCGCCCTATTACCAGTGGGAAGTCTGTGATTATTCATTTTACCTATAAGCAATGTTTTGCGGTGTGTATGCCCTGTGAGGTAGGAATCGCCCTATTACCAGTGGGAAGTCTGTGATTATTCATTTTACCTATAAGCAATGTTTTGCGGTGTGTATGCCCTGTGAGGTAGGAATCGCCCTATTAGCAGTGGGAAGTCTGTGATTATTCATTTTACCTATAAGCAATGTTTTGCGGTGTGTATGCCCTGTGAGGTAGGAATCGCCCTATTACCAGTGGGAAGTCTGTGATTATTCATTTTACCTATAAGCAATGTTTTGCGGTGTGCATGCCCTGTGAGGTAGGAATCGCCCTATTACCAGTGGGAAGTCTGTGATTATTCATTTTACCTATAAGCAATGTTTTGCGGTGTGCATGCCCTGTGAGGTAGGAATCGCCCTATTACCAGTGGGAAGTCTGTGATTATTCATTTTACCTATAAGCAATGTTTTGCGGTGTGCATGCCCTGTGAGGTAGGAATCACCCTATTACCAGTGGGAAGTCTGTGATTATTCATTTTACCTATAAGCAATGTTTTGCGGTGTGTATGCCCTGTGAGGTAGGAATCGCCCTATTACCAGTGGGAAGTCTGTGATTATTCATTTTACCTATAAGCAATGTTTTGCGGTGTGCATGCCCTGTGAGGTAGGAATCGCCCTATTACCAGTGGGAAGTCTGTGATTATTCATTTTACCTATAAGCAATGTTTTGCGGTGTGTATGCCCTGTGAGGTAGGAATCGCCCTATTACCAGTGGGAAGTCTGTGATTATTCATTTTACCTATAAGCAATGTTTTGCGGTGTGTATGCCCTGTGAGGTAGAATCGCCCTATTACCAGTGGGAAGTCTGTGATTATTCATTTTACCTATAAGCAATGTTTTGCGGTGTGCATGCCCTGTGAGGTAGGAATCGCCCTATTACCAGTGGGAAGTCTGTGATTATTCATTTTACCTATAAGCAATGTTTTGCGGTGTGTATGCCCTGTGAGGTAGGAATCGCCCTATTACCAGTGGGAAGTCTGTGATTATTCATTTTACCTATAAGCAATGTTTTGCGGTGTGTATGCCCTGTGAGGTAGGAATCGCCCTATTACCAGTGGGAAGTCTGTGATTATTCATTTTACCTATAAGCAATGTTTTGCGGTGTGCATGCCCTGTGAGGTAGGAATCGCCCTATTACCAGTGGGAAGTCTGTGATTATTCATTTTACCTATAAGCAATGTTTTGCGGTGTGCATGCCCTGTGAGGTAGGAATCGCCCTATTACCAGTGGGAAGTCTGTGATTATTCATTTTACCTATAAGCAATGTTTTGCGGTGTGTATGCCCTGTGAGGTAGGAATCGCCCTATTACCAGTGGGAAGTCTGTGATTATTCATTTTACCTATAAGCAATGTTTTGCGGTGTGCATGCCCTGTGAGGTAGGAATCGCCCTATTACCAGTGGGAAGTCTGTGATGTAGTAATCACAGTATTACCAGTGGAAAGTCTGTGATGTAGTAATCACAGTATTACCAGTGGAAGTCTGTGATGTAGGAATCACAGTATTACCAGTGGAAAGTCTGATTAAGTAATCACAGTATTACCAGTGGAAAGTTTGTGATGTAGTAATCACAGTATTTACCAGTGGAAAGTCTGTGATGTAGTAATCACAGTATTACCAATTGAAAGTTTAAAGTTTTCGACTTTTACATCAACAGTTTAAATGTTTTACATTAAAATCAGTGGCACGCAGAGTTGCAGCAACAGGTTTTTTCTTTTCTACCCCCCCCCCCTCTCCCCGACGCACACACACACACACACACACACACACACACACACACACACACACACACACACACACACACACATATCCCCCGCTATACATTAAGACGAGTTTTTGTGTTTGTTTTTTTGCTTTTTACAATCGTTTGTTCTTTTTGTTCTTTGGTATATTGTTTGTGGCAGTTCTTTCTTCATTCCTTTCTTTCTTTCTTCATTCCTTTCTTTGTTTCTTCATTCCTTTCTTTCTTTCTTCATTCCTTTCTTTCTTCATTCCTTTCTTTGTTTCTTCATTCCTTTCTTCATTCCTTTCTTTCTTTCTTCATTCCTTTCTTTGTTTCTTCATTCCTTTCTTTCTTTCTTCATTCCTTTCTTTGTTTCTTCATTCCTTTCTTTCTTTCTTCATTCCTTTCTTTGTTTCTTCATTCCTTTCTTTGTTTCTTCATTCCTTTCTTTGTTTCTTCATTCCTTTCTTTCTTTCTTCATTCCTTTCTTTGTTTCTTCATTCCTTTCTTTCTTTCTTCATTCCTTTCTTTGTTTCTTCATTCCTTTCTTTCTTTCTTCATTCCTTTCTTTGTTTCTTCATTCCTTTCTTTCTTTCTTCATTCCTTTCTTTGTTTCTTCATTCCTTTCTTTCTTTCTTCATTCCTTTCTTTGTTTCTTCATTCCTTTCTTTCTTTCTTCATTCCTTTCTTTGTTTCTTCATTCCTTTCTTTCTTTCTTCATTCCTTTCTTTGTTTCTTCATTCCTTTCTTTCTTTCTTCATTCCTTTCTTTGTTTCTTCATTCCTTTCTTTCTTTCTTCATTCCTTTCTTTGTTTCTTCATTCCTTTCTTTCTTTCTTCATTCCTTTCTTTGTTTCTTCATTCCTTTCTTTCTTTCTTCATTCCTTTCTTTGTTTCTTCATTCCTTTCTTTCTTTCTTCATTCCTTTCTTTGTTTCTTCATTCCTTTCTTTCTTTCTTCATTCCTTTCTTTGTTTCTTCATTCCTTTCTTTCTTTCTTCATTCCTTTCTTTGTTTCTTCATTCCTTTCTTCATTCCTTTCTTTCTTTCTTCATTCCTTTCTTTCTTCATTCCTTTCTTTCTTTCTTCCTTTCTTCATTCCTTTCTTTCTTTCTTTCTTTCTTCATTCCTTTCTTTCTTTCTTCATTCCTTTCTTTCTTTCTTCATTCCTTTCTTTCTTCATTCCTTTCTTTTTTCTTCATTCCTTTCTTTGTTTCTTCATTCCTTTCTTTATTTCTTCATTCCTTTCTTTCTTTTCCTTTCTTCATTCCTTTCTTTCTTTCTTTCTTTCTTCATTCCTTTCTTTCTTTCTTCATTCCTTTCTTTCTTTCTTCATTCCTTCCTTTCTTCATTCCTTTCTTTCTTTCTTCATTCCTTTCTTTGTTTCTTCATTCCTTTCTTTATTTCTTCATTCCTTTCTTTGTTTCGTACATTCGTTTGTTTGTTCGTTCGTTCGTTCGTTCATTTTTGTTTTCCTCGTGCATTTCTTCGGTCGGTTAGGCGATCGCTCGCTCTTTCAGTCACTCATTTGTTTAGTTGGTCAGTTGATCGTTCAGTCATTCGCTCAGTCATTCATTCAGTCGGTCGTTCAGTCGTTCATTCTTTCAGTCGGTCAGTCAATGATTCATTCGTTCAGTCGGTCGATCGGTCGTTCTGTCATTCTTTTGTTCAGTCGGTCAGTCATAAATTCGTTCAGTCGATCGTTCAATCATTAATTCATTCAGTCGGCCGTTCGGACAATCATTCGGCCAGTCGACCATTCAGTCATTGATTCGTTTAGTCGGTCAGTCAACCACTCGGTCATTGATTCGTTTAGTTGGTCTGTCGACCACTCAGTCATTGATTTGTTTAGTCGGTCAGTCGACCGTTCAGTCGTTCAGTAGGTCGTTCAGTCTTTCGTTTAGACGGTTAGTTGGTCGTTCAGTTACTCATTTGTTCAGTCAGTTATTCAGTCATTCATTCGTTCCGTCGGTCAGTCAGTCAATCGTTCAGTCGGTCGTTTAGTGATTCATTCAGTGGGTCGATCGGTCATTTAGTCATTCATACATTCATTGATTCGTCCGTCAGTCATTCATTGCTTTAGTCGGTCGATCGGTCGTTCAGTCATTCTCTCGTTCAGTCGGTCATTCATTTGTTCGTTCAGTCAGTCAGTCGACTATTCAGTCATCGATTAGTTCAGTCGGTCATTCATTCAGTCAGGCAGTCGGTAATTCAGTCAATCATTCAGTCAGTTGGTTAGTAGGTCGTTCAGTCGCTCGGTTTGTCGTTCATTCATTCATTCATTCAGTCGGTCGGTCATTCATTCATTCATTCAGTCGGTCGTTCAGTCATTCATCCATTCAGTCGGTCGTTCAGTCGTTCATTAATTCAGTCGGTTGGTCAGTAATTCGTTCAGTCGGTCGGTCGATCGGTCGTTCAGTCATTCACTCGTTCAGTCGATCTGTAATAAATCCGTTCAGTCGGTCAGTCGATCATTCAGTCGTTAATTCATTCGGTCTGCTGTTCGGACAATCATTCGTTCAGTCGGTCATTCATTCATTCGTTCAGTCCTTCAGTCGTCCGTGCAGTCAATCAGTTGGTCAGTCGACCGTTCAGTCATTCGTTTGTTCAGTCGGTCAGTCGGTCATTCAGTCATTCATTCGGTCAGTCGGTCGTTCAGTCATTTTATTCGTTAAGTCAGTCGGTCGTTCAGTCATTCAATCGGTTGTTGAGTCATTTATTCGTTAAGTCAGTCGGTCGTTCAGTCATTCAATCGGTTGTTGAGTCATTTATTCGTTAAGTCAGTCGGTCGGTTGTTGAGTCATTTATTCGTTAAGTCAGTCGGTCGTTCAGTCATTTATTCGTTAAGTCAGTCGGTCGTTCAGTCATTTATTCGTTCAGTCAGTCGGTCGTTCAGTCATTTATTCGTTAAGTCAGTCGGTCGTTCAGTCATTTATTCGTTAAGTCAGTCGGTCGTTCAGTCATTTATTCGTTCAGTCAGTCGGTCGTTCAGTCATTTATTCGTTAAGTCAGTCGGTCGTTCAGTCATTTATTCGTTAAGTCAGTCGGTCGTTCAGTCATTTATTCGTTCAGTCAGTCGGTCGTTCAGTCATTTATTCGTTAAGTCAGTCGGTCGTTCAGTCATTTATTCGTTAAGTCAGTCGGTCGTTCAGTCATTTATTCGTTAAGTCAGTCGGTCGTTCAGTCATTTATTCGTTAAGTCAGTCGGTCGTTCAGTCATTTATTCGTTAAGTCAGTCGGTCGTTCAGTCATTTATTCGTTAAGTCAGTCGGTCGTTCAGTCATTTATTCGTTAAGTCAGTCGGTCGTTCAGTCATTTATTCGTTAAGTCAGTCGGTCGGTATTTCAGTCGTTCATTCGTTTAGTCGACGAGCTTACGGTGAGGCACAGATGCAGAGCGTGATGTATGTGTGTGTGTGTGGGGGGGGGGGGGGGGGGTACACGGGTTGCGGATACTGGTCGTGACGAGAATGGGCGTACGTGGGAGGGGAGGGGGGAGGGGGGGGGAGAAGCGAACACGGTGTATGACGTGTACGGATAGGTGGGAGGTGGATGTAGGGTATGCCTTGGGTACGGGGTGGCGGATGCCGCGTACAACATGGCTGCAGGGATGAAGGACGGGAATACAGTGTATGAAATGGCTGGGGGTACGGCGGGGAGGGAGTGGTGGGGGGGGGGGGGGGGGGGGATGTGAAAGAAAGAAGATGTAAGACGGAAAATGGGTTGGGGGTACAGAGATGCAACACGCGGTGGGGTTACAGGGAGCGCCGATGTCAGAGCTTGACACGGGTGGTGGTAGAGGGTGCGGATGGAGGTGGGGGGGATGGAGGCGTTCAGTATTTAAGGCGTGACACGAGTGGAAATACCGGGGTTCGGATTTCGACGACTGACCTGAGTTGGGGTGAAGGAAGGGGATTGGGGAGGGGGGGGGGAGGTGAGGGGAGGTGTGGATTTCAGAGCCTAATGAAGGTGGGGGCAGGGTGGCCTGACATGGGTCGTTATAAGGGACACGGCTTTCAGGGCGTGACGTGGGTCAAGTTATAAGGGACACGGCTTTCAGGGCGTGACATGGGTCAAGTTATAAGGGACACGGCTTTCAGGGCGTGACGTGTGTTGGGACACGGCTTTCAGGGCGTGACATGGGTCAAGTTATAAGGAGCACGGCTTACAGGAGGCGACATGGGTCAAGTTATAAGGGACACGGCTTTCGGGGCGTGACATGGGTC
This sequence comes from Conus ventricosus, assembly GCA_018398815.1. Taxonomy (NCBI): domain Eukaryota; kingdom Metazoa; phylum Mollusca; class Gastropoda; order Neogastropoda; family Conidae; genus Conus; species Conus ventricosus. The sequence continues at coordinate 18,522 of JAFLJL010000839.1, forward strand.
AAGTTATAAGGGACACGGCTTTCAGGGCGTGACATGGGTCAAGTTATAAGGGACACGGCTTTCAGGGCGTGACGTGTGTTATAAGGGACACGGCTTTGGGCGCGTGACATGGGTCAAGTTATAAGGGACACGGCTTTCGGGGCGTGACATGGGTCAAGTTATAAGGGACACGGTTTTCAGGGCGTGACGTGGGTCAAGTTATAAGGGACACGGCTTTCAGGGCGTGACGTGGGTCAAGTTATAAGGGACACGGCTTTCAGGGCGTGACGTGGGTCAAGTTATAAGGGACACGGCTTTCAGGGCGTGACATGGGTCAGGTTATAAGGGACACGGCTTTCGGGGCGTGACATGGGTCATGTTATAAGGGACACGGCTTTCAGGGCGTGACATGGGTCAAGTTATAAGGGACACGGCTTTCGGGGCGTGACATGGGTCAAGTTATAAGGGACACGGCTTTCGGGGCGTGACATGGGTCAAGTTATAAGGGACACGGCTTTCAGGGCGTGACATGGGTCAAGTTATAAGGGACACGGCTTTCAGGGCGTGACATGTGTTATAAGGGACACGGCTTTCGGGGCGTGACATGGGTCAAGTTATAAGGGACACGGCTTTCAGGGCGTGACGTGTGTTATAAGGGACACGGCTTTCGGGGCGTGACATGGGTCAAGTTATAAGGGACACGGCTTTCAGGGCGTGACATGGGTCAAGTTATAAGGGACACGGCTTTCGGGGCGTGACATGGGTCAAGTTATAAGGGACACGGCTTTCAGGGCGTGACATGGGTCAAGTTATAAGGGACACGGCTTTCGGGGCGTGACATGGGTCAAATTATAAGGGACACGGCTTTCAGGGCGTGACGTGTGTTATAAGGGACACGGCTTTCGGGGCGTGACATGGGTCAAGTGATAAGGGACACGGCTTTCAGGGCGTGACATGGGTCAAGTTATAAGGGACACGGCTTTCGGGGCGTGACATGGGTCAAATTATAAGGGACACGGCTTTCAGGGCGTGACATGGGTCAAGTCATAAGGGACACGGCTTTCGGGACGTGACATGGGTCATGTTATAAGGGACACGGCTTTCGGGGCGTGACATGGGTCAAGTTATAATGGACACGGCTTTCAGGGCGTGACATGGGTCAAGTTATAAGGGACGCGGCTTTCAGGGCGTGACATGGGTCAAGTTATAAGGGACACGGCTTTCAGGGCGTGACTTGTGTTATAAGGGACACGGCTTTTGGGGCGTGACATGGGCCAGGTTATAAGGGACACGGCTTTCAGGGCGTGACGTGGGTCAAGTTATAAGGGACACGGCTTTCAGGGCGTGACGTGGGTCAAGTTATAAGAGACACGGCTTTCCGGGCGTGACGTGGGTCAAGTTATAAGGGACACGGCTTTCAGGGCGTGACATGGGTCAAGTTATAAGGGACACGGCTTTCGGGGCGTTACATGGGTCAAGTTATAAGGGACATGGTTTTCAGGGCGTGACATGGGTCAAGTTATAAGGGACACGGCTTTCGGGGCGTGACATGGGTCAAGTGATAAGGGACACGGCTTTCAGGGCGTGACATGGGTCAAGTTATAAGGGACACGGCTTTCAGGGCGTGACGTGTGTTATAAGGGACACGGCTTTCGGGGCGTGACATGGGTCAAGTTATAAGTGACACGGCTTTCAGGGCGTGACATGGGTCAAGTTATAAGGGACACGGCTTTCAGGGCGTGACGTGGGTCAAGTTATAAGGAGCACGGCTTTCAGGGCGTGACGTGGGTCAAGTTATAAGGGACACGGCTTTCAGTGCGTGACATTGGTCAAGTTATAAGGGACACGGCTTTCAGGGCGTGACGTGTGTAATAAGGGACACGGCTTTCAGGGCGTGACATGGGTCAAGTTATAAGGGACACGGCTTTCAGGGCGTGACATGGGTCAAGTTATAAGGGACATGGCTTTCGGGGCGTGACATGGGTCAACTTATAAGGGACACGGCTTTCAGGGCGTGACGTGTGTTATAAGGGACACGGCTTTCGGGGCGTGACATGGGTCAAGTTATAAGGGACACGGCTTTCAGGGCGTGACGTGTGGTATAAGGGACACAGCTTTCGGGGCGTTACATGGGTCACGTTATAAGGGACACATCTTTCGGGGCGTGACATGGGTCAAGTTATAAGGGACACGGCTTTCGGGGCGTGACATGGGTCAAGTTATAAGGGACACGGCTTTCAGGGCGTGACATGGGTCAAGTTATAAGGGACACGGCTTTCAGAGCATGACATGGGTCAAGTTATAAGGGTCGCGGCTTTCAGGGCGTGACATGGGTCACGTTATAATGGACACGGCTTTCGGGGCGTGACATGGGTCAAGTTATAAGGGACACGGTTTTCAGGGCGTGACGTGGGTCAAGTTATAAGGGACACGGCTTTCGGGGCGTGACATGGGTCAAGTTATAAGGGACACGGCTTTCGGGGCGTGACGTGTGTTATAAGGGACACGGCTTTGAGGGCGTGACGTGGGTCAAGTTATAAGGGACACGGCTTTCGGGCGTGACGTGTGTCAAGTTATAAGGGACACGGCTTTCGGGGCGTGACGTGTGTTATAAGGGACACGGCTTTCAGGGCGTGACGTGGGTCAAGTTATAAGGGACACGAGTTTCAGGGCGTGACGTGGGTCAAGTTATAAGGGACACGGCTTTCAGGGCGTGACATGGGTCAAGTTATAAGGGACACGGGTTTCAGGGCGTGACGTGGGTCAAGTTATAAGGGACACGGCTTTCAGGGCGTGACATGGGTCAAGTTATAAGGGACACGGCTTTCAGGGCGTGACGTGGTAAGCTTATGGGGGCGGGGGGGGTGTTGGAGGGAGCGGCACAGATGAAGGTCGCGACATGGTAGGCTTATTGGGGGGGGGGGGGGGGGGGGGGTTGGAGGGAGGGGCACAGATGAAGGTCGCGACATGGTAGGCTTATTGGGGGGGGGGGGGGGGGGGTTGGAGGGAGGGGCACAGATGAAGGTCGCGACATGGTAGGCTTATTGGGGGGGGGGGGGGGGGCGGGGGGGGGGGTGTTGGAGGGAGCGGCACAGATGAAGGTCGCGACATGGTAGGCTTATTGGGGGGGGGGGGGCGGGGGGGGGGGGTGTTGGAGGGAGCGGCACAGATGAAGGTCGCGACATGGTAGGCTTATTGGGGGGGGGGGGGGGGAGGGGGGTTGGAGGGAGGGGCACAGATGAAGGTCGCGACATGGTAGGCTTATTGAGGGAGGGGTGGGGTTGGAGGGAGGGGCACAGATGAAGGTCGCGACATGGTAGGCTTATTGGGGGGGGGGGGGGGGGGGGGGTTGGAGGGAGGGGCAGAGATGAAGGTCGCGACATGGTAGGCTTATTGGGGGGGGGGGGGGGGGTTGGAGGGAGGGGCACAGATGAAGGTTGCGACATGGTAGGCTTATTGGGGGGGGGGGGGGGGGGGTTGGAGGGAGGGGCTCTGATGAAGGTCGCGACATGGTAGGCTTATTGGGGGGGGGGGGGGGGGGGGGTTGGAGGGAGGGGCACAGATGAAGGGCGCGACATGGTAGGCTTATTGGGGGGGGGGGGGGGGGGGTGGAGGGAGGGGCGCAGATGAAGGACGCGACATGGTAGGCTTATTGTGGGGGGGTGGGGGGGGTGGAGGGAGGGATTCAGATGAAGGACGCGACATGGTAGGCTTATTGGGCGTGGGGGGGGGGGGGGGGTGGAGGGAGGGGCGCAGATGAAGGGCGCAGATGAAGGGCGCGACATGGTAGGCTTATTGGGGGGGGGGGGGGGGGGGGTGGAGGGAGGGGCGCAGATGAAGGACGCGACATGGTAGGCTTATTGGGGGGGGGGGGGGGGGTGGAGGGAGGGGCGCAGATGAAGGACGCGACATGGTAGGCTTATTGGGGGGGGGGGGGGTGGAGGGAGGGGCGCAGATGAAGGACGCGACATGGTAGGCTTATTGGGGGGGGGGGGAGGGGGGTGGAGGGAGGGGCGCAGATGAAGGACGCGACATGGTAGGCATATTGGGGGTGGGGGGTGGTGGAGGGAGGGGCGCAGATGAAGGACGCGACATGGTAGGCTTATTGGGCGTGGGGGGGGGGGGGGGTGGAGGGAGGGGCGCAGATGAAGGGCGCGACATGGTAGGCTTATTGGGGGGGGGGGGGGGGTGGAGGGAGGGGCGCAGATGGGGCGCTTATGGGGGGGGGGGGGGGCCATGAAGGGCGCGATATGGTAAGCTTATGGGGGGGTGATGATTGGCGCGATATGGTAAGCTTATGGGGGGGGGGGGGGGATGAAGGGCGCAATATGGTAAGCTTATGGGGGGGGTGAAGGGGGCGATATGGTAAGCTTATGGGGAGGGGATGAAGGGCGCGATATGGTAAGCTTATGGAGGGGGGGGGGATGAAGGGCGCGATATGGTAAGCTTATGGGGGGGCGGGGGGATGAAGGGCGCGATATGGTAAGTTTATGGGGGGGGGGGGGATGAAGGGCGCAATATGGTAAGGCTATGGGGAGGGGGGATGAAGGGCGCGATATGGTAAGCTTATGGGGGGGGGGGATGAAGGGCGCGATATGGTAGGCTATGGGGGGGGGGGGGACCAAGGGCGCGATATGGTAAGCTTTTGGGGGGGGGGGGTGAGATGAAGGGCGCGATATGGTAAGCTTATGGGGGGGGGGGGGGACCAAGGGCGCGATATGGTAGCTTTTGGGGGGGGGGGGATGAAGGGCGCGATATCGTAAGCTTATGGGGGTGATGAAGGGCGCGATATGGTAAGCTTATGGGGGGGGGGGGGGGGGGATGAAGGGCGCGATATGGTAAGCTTATCGGGGGGGGGGTGAAGGGCGCGATATTGTAAGCTTATGGGGTGGGGATGAAGGGCGCGATATGGTAAGCTTATGGGGGGGGGGGGGGGGGGATGAAGGCGCATATGGTAAGCTTATGGGGGGGGGGGGATTAAGGGCGCGTTATGGTAAGCTTATGGGGGGGGGGGGGGATGAAGGGTGCGATATGGTAAGCTTATGGGTGGGGGGATGAAGGGCGCGATATGGTAAGGTTATGGGGGGGGGGGAATGAAGGGCGGGATATGGTAAGCTTATGGGGGGGGGGATGAAGGGCGCCATATGGTAGCTTATGGGGGGTGGGGATGAAGGGCGCGATATGGTAAGCTTATGGGTGGGGGGATGAAGGGCGCGATATGGTAAGCTTATGGGGGGGGGGGGGGATGAAGGGCGCGATATGGTAAGCTTATGGGGGGGGGGAATGAAGGGCGGGATTGGTAAGCTTATGGGGGGGGGGGGATGAAGGGCGCCATATGGTAAGCTTATGGGGGGTGGGGATGAAGGGCGCGATATGGTAAGCTTATGGGGGGGGGGGGGGGGGGATGAAGGGCGCGATATGATAAGCTTATGGGGGGTGGGATGAAGCGCGCCATATGGTAAGCTTATGGGGTGGGTGGGGGGGGATGAAGGGCGCGATATGGTAAGCTTATGGGATAGGGGGGATGAAGGGCGCGATATGGTAAGCTTATGGGGGGGGGGGGGGATGAAGGGCGGGATATGGTAAGCTTATGGGGGGGGGGGGGGGGGATGAAGGGCGCCATATGGTAGCTTATGGGGGGTGGGGATGAAGGGCGCGATATGGTAAGCTTATGGGGGGGGGGGGGATGAAGGGCGCGATATTGATAAGCTTATGGGGGGTGGGATGAAGGGCGCCATATGGTAAGCTTATGGGGTGGGTGGGGGGGATGAAGGGCGCGATATGGTAAGCTTATGGGGGGGGGGGGGATGAAGGGGGCGATATCGTAAGCTTATGTGGGGGGGTGGTAATGAAGGGCGCGATAAGGTAAGCTTATGGGGGGGGGGGGGATGAAGGGCCCGATATGGTAAGCTAATGGGGGGGGGGGATGAAGGGAGCGATATGGTAAGCTTATTGGGGGGATGAAGGGCACGAAATGGTAAGCTTATGGGGGGGGGGGGGGGGGGATGAAGGGCGCGATATGGTAAGCTTATGGGGGGGGGGGTGATGAAGGGCGCGATATGGCAAGCTTATGGGGGGGGGGGGGGGGGCGATGAAGGACGCGATATGGTAAGCTTATGGGGGGGGGGATGAAGGGCGCGATATGGCAAGCTTATGGGGTGGGGGGGATGAAGGGCGCGATATGGCAAGCTTATGGGGGGGGGGGGGGGGGGGGCGATGAAGGGCGCGATATGGTAAGCTTATGGGGGGGGGGGGGATGAAGGGCGCGATATGGTAAGCTTATGGTGGGGGGGGGGATAAAGGGCGCGATATGGTAAGCTTAGGGGGGGGGGGGAGATGGAGGTCGCGATATGGACAGCTAAAGGGGGGGGATGAAGTGCGCGATAAGTTAAGCTTATGGGGGGGGGGGGGGGGGGTTGAAGGGCGCGAATGGTAAGCGTATGGGGGGGGGGGGGGGATGAAGGGAGCGATATGGTAAGCTTATGTGGGGGGGGGGGGGGATGAAGGGAACGATATGGTAAGCTTATGGGGGGGGGGAATGAAGGGGCGATATGGTAAGCTTATTGTGGGGGGGGGATGAAGGGAGCGGTATGGTAAGCTTATGGGGGGGGGGGGGGGATGAAGGGCGCGATATGGTAAGCTTATGGGGGGGGGGGGATGAAGGGCGCGTTATGGTAAGCTTATTGGGGGGATGAAGGGCACGAAATGGTAGCTTATGGGGGGGCGATGAGGGGGCGATATCGTAGCTTATGGGGCGGGGGGATGAAGGGCGCAATATGGTAGCTTATGGGGAGGGGGTGGGGGATGAGGGCCCGATATGATATGCTTATGGGGGGGAGGGGATGAAGGGCGCGATATGGTAAGCTTATGGGGGGGGGGATGAAGGGGGCGATATCGTAAGCTTATGGGGGGGGGGGGGGATGAAGGGCGCGATTATGGTAAGCTTATGGGAGGGGGTGAAGGGCGCGATTGGTAGCTTATGGGGGGGGGGGGGGGTGAAGGGCGCGATATGGTAAGCTTATGGGGGGGGGGGGGATGAAGGGGCGATATGGTAAGCTTATCGGGGGGGGGGGGGGGGGGAGATGAAGGGCGCGATATGGTAAGCTTATGGGGGGGGGGATGAAGGGCGGATATGGTAAGTTATTGGGGGATGAAGGGCACGAATGGTAAGCTTAGGGGGGGGGGGGGATGAGGGCGCGATATGGTAAGCTTATGGGGGGGGGGGGGTGATATGAAGGGCGCGATATGCAAGTTATGGGGGGGGGGGGGAGGGGCGATTGTAAGGACGCGATATGGTAAGCTTATGGGGGGGGGGATGAAGGGCGCGATATGGCAAGCTTATGGGGTGGGGGGGATGAAGGGCCGGATATGGAAGCTTATGGGGGGGGGGGGGGGGCGATGAAGGGCGCGATATGGTAAGCTTATGGGGGGGGGGGGGGAGATGAAGGGCGCGATATGGTAAGCTTATGGTGGGGGGGGGGGATAAAGGGCGCGATATGGTAAGCTTATGGGGGGGGGGGGGAGATGGAGGTCGCGATATGGACAGCTAAAGGGGGGGATGAAGTGCGCGATAGGTTAAGCTTATGGGGGGGGGGGGTTTGAAGGGCGCGATATGGTAAGCGTATGGGGGGGGGGGATGAAGGGAGCGATATGGTAAGCTTATGTGGGGGGGGGGGGGGGATGAAGGGAACGATATGGTAAGCTTATGGGGGAGGGGGGATGAAGGGAGCGTATGGTAGCTTATTGTGGGGGGGGGGCATGAAGGGCGCGGTTATGGTAAGCTTATGGGGGGGGTGATGAAGGGCGCGATATGGTAAGCTTATGGGAGGGGGGGGGGATGAGGGCGCGTTATGGTAAGCTTATCGGTGGGGGGTGGGGGGGGGGGGAGGGGAGGATGAGGGCGCGATATGGTAAGCTTATTGGGGGGGGCGATGAAGGGGGCGATATCGTATGCTTTTGGGGGCGGGGGGATGAGGGCGCAATATGGTAAGCTTATGGGATGGGTGGGGGATATGAAGGGCCCGATAGATAGGCTTATGGGGGGAGGGGATGAAGGGCGCGATATGGTATGCTTTGGGGGGGGGGATGAAGGGCGGCGTATCGTAAGCTTATGGGGGGGGGGGATGAAGGGCGTAGAAGTTTAATGCCAATCCTGACTCCTTGTCAACCCACGAGTTTTTGGGCGAAAGTGGCCCTAAAGGCCGCCTTTTCCTGTGGCGGGAAGTGGAGAGAGAGAATCACCGGCACCCTGAAAAGTCCCGTTTACAGGTCAAGTTGCCCTCTGAACAGGACGACAGACATGAGAAGAGAGAGACAGAGAGAGCAAGGGACAGTCAGACAGTTTTCGGGAGGGAAAGTGGCCCTAGAACTTCAGCATATTACTGTTCTCTGACAAGTAAGACGTCAATAACTAATAAATAACGATTATCTACAACAAACATTTGTGCAGGGTATCCGTTTTTATACGATTTTACTAAACTTTTCAGATTTCAGTTTCTTGTTTAAATACTATGATTTTTCCGGATCTTTTTTTCAATAACATCATTTTGCGCCAAACATTCTTCAATTGATCTCTGTCTTTCATGTGAAATAACACGTCTGTATTTTACTGTTCTCTAAAAAGTTTCTTTTAAAATGAGTATTATTTTTGGCATAAAATCCACACACGTATCTGGCATGCCTTCCGCTGATAGCTAGTTTTGACAAATGTGTTTCTCTTTTTAACTATGTCTCGTTCTGCGAAATGTCATTCTATTATAAATGTGTCTGAGGTCCTACAAACAGTCTATAAACTGTTCTAAAACACTCACTCAGTTTATTGCTAGGATCAACTAAAGATATGTCATCAGTGTTTATAAAACCTTCTATTATGATTGCTTTGTCCTTTAAGGGTTGGACAGAAAACACAATATGATTAATATTTTAACGATAAACGGTTTGTAATAGGTTAGGACTAATATTGTTTTTCCACATCAGTCTTGCCACAATTCATAGAACAATGAGGGGATTTTATCATAAAGTTTAACTTGCTCCATAGTTTTATAACGAATTTAATCTTTAATCCAGTTATTGTTTTTATCTACTCTCTGTTTAAACTTGTTCAGTATAATTAATCTATATAGATCTTTATTGTGTAAGATAATCCAATTCAGTTCTGGTAAGATTGTTTCTATTTAGACTAATATTGTTTTTGTTGCTTGTTGTTAGGACCGTGATATCCTCACCATTGTGAAGAATGGACGACCGGTAACTTTAAGTTTTCACTCTAAGTTTGCCAGCTACTAGAATTCCTTTTAGAAGGACGTCAATTATGCAAACCCCATCCTCTTTACATCTTTAAGACAGAAATTTCAAATATTATTGTGATCTGTCTCCTATTTTCATTTGCGGAATGAACTGTAATTTTGTAAGAAGCTTCTTTCAAAAAGTGATTCTTTCTGTGGAGGATGTACTGTATTATTCCATACGGCTTTATTTCAATCTTTTCTGACTATTGATCCTCTGGAATAAGGATTACATGTTTAAAGGCCCAGAGTTTGAATGCTATTTGAAACTTTTTTGACGGTTAACTATGTATAAGGGGCTTATGAATGCAATTTTATTTTCCCATTCTAACTATGTTACTAAGTGCCATTGAGGTCAGGGTTTTGAACTATTTTATATTCATACTGGGCCAACATTATTTGCTTCTTAGATGCGCCGTTTGTTCTAGTTTAGGAAAATTTTTGCTGTCGCCAACCTCTTTGCGTTTATAATCACCATCTTTAGTGTACTCAAACCCATACAAGCGCCTATCTCACCGTTCTGTTCAAAGTCCGCAACGTCTGCAAGGTCTTTTAATTCTAAGGTTATACACCTCACAGGCGCTAATGTAACTCCTGGTTCTTCTGGCCCACGCGACATTATTTTTTAGTAGCGTATTATTTTATTTCCAAAACAATGTGCAGGTTATCACATTTCACAAACTTTCCCGCTTTGTCTTTGATTTTATATTAATGATCCAACCCTCCCACAAACTAATCTTTTAAACTGTAAATTAGGGAATTGTATAATTTCATAATCGCATATGCAGCTTTCCCCGCCGGTAAAGCTCTTAAAACATTTGAGGGCCTTCCATCATATAAGTTTTCATCAGTGCTCAGCTCATCCAAATGAACTAAAGTAATGAATATAATGCAAGATCGAGCGGATTTTCCCCCTTAAAGTAGTTTTGTTTGGCGCAACAACAAATCTTTTAGTGACCTGAGTGTCAACTTTAAAGCCTAACATTTTAGCTAGCTCTTTATCAAATAAGTAATCTGCATTTTCAGGTTCAAATGTTAATATTGTTTTTAGATTTGCATTGTTAAGTTTGAGAGTAATGCGAATTTACTCATTGCTTCTTTTAGTGAGCAAAACCCGTAATAACCATCAGGTTTGTTAACTGGTTAGCTTTGAGCCCCACAACTTTTGTAATCTTATTATTCCCCTTGGTTTCGCTTATATTAAACCCTTCGACTTTGTAAAATATTTCATGGAGCGCGACCGTTTTAGCCCGCAATTGTTATCAATAGCATGTTCTAAAAACGAAGGACGGTCTTGGGTTGTTATTGTTACAAACATTTTTTTAAACAGAATAAAAATGAGTGCATTCAAAAATACTGATGCAAAATTTCTGTTGGGCCGCACTACAATCTTAAAAATATAGAACTGATACTCTTGACATTGCTGTGACCCAGACTGCCTCTTTCATAAAAAGGTGAGTACTCCATTGAAGAGCTATCTTAACCCCCTATTGAAAACGAGCACAACCAGAAAGCGTGGTTTAGTCATCCGTTGCAGTTTTATCAGAACCAGTTAAACTTTGCTGTGTCTTGTGCATCAACTGGGTGTGGAGTGTCGTATGTGATCATCTAAATCATCCTAATCTTTTGGTGAGGTCAGTGTACAGATTTCATTTTTATTACACCTTTAGACGTATTTTGACTGAACTGCAAGCACCATTACCGAATGACAAATCGTTTAATCCATTCAGCAACAGAATAGACATGAAGGCTTTTGAAAGGATCTGTAACGAATTCAATATTAACATCAAGACAGACTTTAGACAAAAGTTGGATCTTGATCATGGCCTAGGCACCCTTATTTTCGGGGCACGCACAGAAAGTATAAATATGTCTTGAAACCTCCTTTCAAAATTGTTCAGCCCTGGTCCATAGAGCAAGAGCATTAAACAGCGTGGACAACATTTATCTTGGACGCTTTTCTAAGGGCCTAACTAGAGCGGGAATAGAACGAATAAACGACTCTATTCGTACTTACGTTTGGTGTTTGCTAGGTTCGCAAAGCACAGGCAAGATCGAGCATAACTGATCTTTTCTACTGGCTTTGATGCACAAAAAACAATACTTAGCAAATTTAGAGGACGCCATTAATTCTACAGTTGATTTACCTTCAAGTATTCAAAGGTACCAACATGTTTACAATACGCAAGATCGAAAGTAGACTTTGCTGTTGGCACTGGTTTATACATGCTGCCTTCTGACCTCAGACTCCAGATAGGTACAATAATAAACTATAATAATGAAATTCTTATAGCAGGCAATGAACAGAAGGTTGGGAAAAACGACATAATTCTGAGCCAGTTAATATTACAAACAATAAAAGATACACCCAAGATTAAAGTCATCCAATCCCGAAGTCCAAACCCCAAAAGTCATTGAAGCTCAGCAAAGCTCGCGGACTCTGTTCGCGATGACCATGAATATGAAAAGACAGCGCTTGTTCTTGGATTAACTGGCCTAGGATTACTTGGTCTTTATCTTACTAAATATTAACCCAACTATTAAGAGAACTAATGTCCATAAGTGCTCGGCCATAAAGCAACTACTTTGCTTGCAGTAGACAAAAGCCAGCTGACAATACTCCCCAATATTCCTGGTAAAGCGTCCACGGCTTTACCAGCTAATTTTTTTAATAAACTTGCAAGATGATCAAGCTGTTTTTTTTACCCATGATTTATCAGGTGGAGGCGATGGCGGCGGAGGTACTGGACTTTGACCTCCACCGCCGCCTGTAATAGCCAACACCAATGTACTTATTGCAAATCCTAAGGCAGTTATAACGCTTGCCAATGTGACTCCCTGCTCTCTAAACAGTGTTCGGATTCGTTCTGCTAGCGTTGTGTCTTCATATAAAATTTTTCGGATAGTTTCTCTTATTCTATTCACTTGAGTTCGTAATTGGTCTCGGTTAGTAGTTAGCACTTTAGTCTTGCTGATCTTTCTTGTTCAAGATCTTTTTAGTCTTTGGGTTATTCTTTCTTTAATATCATGCCCTAAGTCGGCGTCATCAGCCTCAACGAGTTTTTCTTTTTCTCTTCTTATATGCCCATCTAGTTCACCTAGTTTTGCTAAATTGTTTGTTAATTCGCCTCTGATGGTTCTTAAAGCATGATCAAGGGCCTCTATTTCTCGCATGGGTAGCGGTGAGTCGTGTATAGTCTTTAACGCTGTTTCTTCTGAAAAACTGGATTCTGCTTCTATTACATTTATTAATTCACCTGCTGATTGATTTAATTCTTTAAGTTCATGTTTTGCATTTTGGTTATCTGTTGGGAGTTCTTGCAGTGTTTTGAGTTTAGAAACTGCCTCCGCCCTTAATTTTGTCCTAAAAGGCCAAGGCGATTTTGATCTTTCACACTGAGTCTATTTCTAATTGAACCCACGGCTAAAAACTTTGATGGGTCTTTTTTAGTTGTAAGCTGAACAAGTTGTCCTTGGTCGCTCCTCACAAACAAATGGTCATCTTTTACTTCAAAATCATTAGGGTCTATAAATTCGGGAGGTTCTTGGCCTAAACTTTGGTATAATGATCTGGCCTTACTTTCTGTTAATTTATACCGACTTGTTGGTAATGTACTCCCGATTTCTGCTAATTCATCATGCAATGAGAGCCCCGAGCGATGCCGCTCCCAAGGGGAATCACTCATGTCGTCTCCACGATCAAAAACATCATAATCTTCATCTTCAATGCCTGCCATGTTTCTTTAATAATTATTTTTTTATTTTGTTTTATAAAAAAATGTTACATGCATATGGCTCGATTCTTGACCGCATAGAAGACTGAAAGAACCCTTTGGCGTGAAGGGAAATAAACGGAATATTACTGTTCCAAATAATCCATCTATATTGATGCAGATCAAATTCTTACTGTCAAATTTCCGGACCTAGGAGCAGATGAAGTGATTGTGCCAGGCTCTGCGCGTCTTACTTTCAAAATAGTACTTGATTCAACAACAGACACAAACAGGACAGTTGTCCAGAATTTGGGGCGGGCAATTGTTAAGAAAATTTCTATAAAACTTGAGGGGCAAGAAATATTTTCTTTACACAATGCAGACATATTTTAACCTATTCTGATCTATGGCTAACCGGGAATGAAAGGGCTGATCTTGCGTTTTCAAGGAATAGAAAATGAAGAAGCACTAAAACATGAATAGGTGCCGCAGATACTAAAAGACGGCAAAAAGTATGTGGCTGTAAATTTTGCGTTTGGAAATCGCTTTTCCATTCCCTTAGATTTTGAGTTGTTTAAAAGCGCATGCGCCATACTTTCAAGGAGCATTAAAAGACAGACTGTCTATGAACTAACTTTTAACGAATACAAACTGTTATCAGATCAACAGACACCGAAGCAAAGTACAGCATTTCTGACATCACGTTAGAGTTTGACGTTGTTAGCAACCCTAATTTAGCAAGGCAGATTGAGCACCAATATCAGTCAAAAATTAGCAATATATTACGAAAGAGTGATTCATCATACAACATATCCTAGAAGCAGGGCAGACCACTATATGGAATTTTAGTTTTAGCGTCTCAGCAGATCGCTTAAAGGTATTTTATTGCTGTGTGAAGATGAAGAACCATTCAAAAGAGGAAGTGAAAAGTTTTTTAATCCAAAAATAACGAAAGTACAATGTTCGATTGAGGGCAGTCCTAACCAAATCTATGCTAGCGGGCTTAAACCTTATCAGCATTTTGATGAAATAAGAAAACTGTTTGGAGGTGGGAGGTGTAGAAATCCAACAGTTGACCTTGTGGCTAAGATCTACACCTTCACAGTGTAAGACTTGATGATTATTTAACAACAAAATACGGTTTATGGATTGACCTAAGTCAACAGAGGATAATCAGTTGCATGGAAGCGGGAGAGCTGTGAGAGACGTAATAAACATTCAAAATTGATAAGAAGAAGAAGCCGATAAACCGCTTAATGTGCATTTGTTTTTATATATGATGCGCAGCTGAATATTGAAAATAACAGATTAAAGAGATTACAATACTAAAATTATTTTTATTTTATAAAAAGCATGTCTGTTCAAGTTTATCCAAATGTGCCTACAGCGCCGCCAAAAGAAGAGATAGTAGAAACCCCTAACATAAAACCTTTAGATTAACAAACATTACGCAAATGCAGCAAGTACTAGAGCAAGACCTTTCAAAATACAGCAAAACAAACGAAGGTATTCTGCTGCCTGTAATGCTGTTACTTATGTTAAATACGGGGCATCAACTTTAAGTGCTCTTCGCAGGACGGTGTTGGTCTCTTAGAAACCCGGGCATAGGCGCACCGCAGCTTTACTTAGGGGGTTTTGGTTTTTGCTTGGGTTATGTTCATTGCTGTAAGTGCGGTGGAAAAAAATTTAAAAAATTTAAACTCCAAAGCACAGCTATGGTTCAATAATAACGGTTTAAATTAGTTCGTTTAAAATGAAAAATTAAAATAAAGCGTTTTTGACTAAAAACACCCCGGGATGAAAAATTTTAAATCTTTTAAAGGGCCGTTTTTGGGGCCCCAACAAAGAAAAAATTTTTGTCTTAAAGAAAGGCGGGGGCAAGTTTTTCTAAAACACCCAGCCCGAGCAGAAAAAAAGGAAAAGTTTAAAAAAAATTTTAAAGAGACTTTAAAATTTTTTAAAAAACGTTTCACAGTAACAAAACCGAAGGGTGTTTATATTTTTGTTTATGGGGCCCAAGGCCCAAAAGCCCGTTGATATTGATTTTTTGATTAATTTTTTTTTTTTAAATTTTAAAAATAAATTTTTTTGAGTTAGAAAAAAACCAACAGGGGGGCAAAGATTTTAAAAAGGGAAAGACGAATTTTTTGAAGGGAATGTTTGAGGAGGCGTTTTTCAAGAGCACTGAATGATTTGATCTAAAAGGGCTTTTATCCAGAAACGTGGGGGGCAAGCGTTGCCCATGTTTATTTTAAAATTTCCAAGTAAATAAAATGGGACCCCCCAGTTAAAGTAATGTTAGTTTTTTTAATCAACTTTTGTAAAAATAAATGAAGAAAATCTAGAAGTCGGGTCTCGATAAAAAAAAGCAAATTTTTCTCGTAAAAATTTAAAACCCCGGGTTTGGGGGCAGACGACTGTTTTGACATTTTGGGACGTTTCGGCTGAAGAACCCAAAAATGAGAGGTTTGGGTTGGTCAGGGGGGCGAAGCCCTTAGAGAAAGTTTAAAACGGGTAAGTTTTGCCCCGATTGTTGGTAAGGCTTACTTTCCCCCACTCCCCTCCCCCCCCAAGGTTGAAAAAAGGAGAAAGTTCAAAACATAAAGAATACAGACAACAAATGTTTTATGTGGGTGTTCTTGCAAGGCTGCATCCCCGCCCGAAAAAACGCAGAGAGAGTGTCTAATTTATCCCCCGTACACCAATGATTTTAAACTTTAGGGGGGTGCCCTTTTCCTGTTAGGGTGGGCCCAAAATTGATCGGTTGAAGAACAAAAAAAACCAATAATGTTAATGTATACACTTTGGGATGAGGAAAAAAAATTTTGGGGGCCCTTTTTAAAGTGTCCAAAAACAGTCCAACGATTGGCGAGCCAGAAAAAATCATGTTGACTTACTATGATGTTTTCCCCGCGGGGTCCCGGGAAATAACATTGATACGAAAAAGGAGTAAACTAATGCGGGATTTTCAAAGAATGGAAAAACAAGAATTCTGCAAAAAAAGGGGTTTAAACAAGATCCCTCTGTTCAAGCGCAAGCGAAATAAGAAAATTGTATGGGCCCATTTAAAACTGAAATACAGAAAAAAATTACCCCCCCCGGATCTAAAGTTGAAAACCCTAAAAACCCTGAAACATTCTCCTTTATTTTGTTTACGCAGACTTGGGTCTTTTTGTTCCTTATAAAGGGCCAGCCCCACAAAAATTCAAAAAAACAGTCTTAATGAGAAATTCATCAGATTTTTTTCTTTTCCCTTATTGTTGTCAGGTCGGATGGGCCCTTTCAGCCCCCAAAATTTAATTTTAGGGGGCCAAAGGGCTGCAAAATACTTTTTAGAACCCTGCGAAAGTGCGTAATGATGTTCAATAAAAAAAAACTTATCTGAAATCTAATGACCTGAAGGGCCAAAAAAAACAGTAGACTCACCCCGCCCCTTGTTGGATTTTTTGGTTTAGGCCTTCCTCAGACGAGAGAAACCAAAAGTAAGAGACCATGATACATTTTGCGGAAGTTCAGGGAGCGGCGCATAAAAAAAGGGAATCCCTTTAACTAAAATTTGACCCCAAGGGCATGGAAGTGCCCCGTATTTTTTCAAACTTGCGAGGGTTTCGACTTTCCCCTTTTAAAAAAGCAGTGGACGTTTTCCCTTTAGGGTAGCATGCATTTGGGACAGTCATCAGAAAAGTACATGTGTTTCACTTTAAAAAACATGTCTTTTTTTGACTCTATGCAGCACATGATGGGCTCATTAGAGGCACTGGCTATGTCCTTAAAGTCCTGCCCAATAACGGAAGAATATTTTGACTCAACTCTTGTTAGAAAGGGCGTTTACCCTTATGAGTACATGAACAGTTGGGAAAGGTTTGACGAAGATACACTTCCACCTAAAGGCGCGTTCTTTTCTAGTCTTAGAGGAAAGGACATCAGCGACACCGATTACCAGCATGCTCAAGATGCTTGGCAAAAGTTAGATTGTAAAACGATGGGAGACTATCATGACTCCTATTTAATGGCAGATGTATGTTTGTTGGCGGACGTCTTTAAAAATGAACCTGCATGAAACATTATAGCCTGGATCCTGCGCATTACTATTCTGCGCCCGGGATGAGTTGGGACGCTTTCTTAAAATTTACTGGAGTACAGATTGATTTATTGTCAGATTTACCAATGATTCAGATGATTGAAAACGGATTGCGTGGAGGAATTAGTATGGCGTCGCATCATTACTGTAAAGCAAACAACAAATATTGGACGACTATGATCCGAGTAAAAGGTCTAACTATCTTATGTATTTAGACGCAAACAATCTGTATGGTTGGGCAATGGCGCAATCACTTCCATTACGTAACTTTAAAATGTACACAGGTACGAATAATATTCAAAAGGCATTAAAGTGGTTGGGCAGTTTAACGCCTGATCAGCAGCGTGGTTTCATTCTAGAAGTTGACTTAGAATATCCTAATGAACTCCATGACCTGCATAATGACTACCCATTAGCAGCAGAAAGTCTAAAGATGGTCAAACAGAGCCGCCTAAACTTGTGCCTAATCTTCGGGGCAAAAAAAATTATGTCTGTCATTACAGACTTCTACAATTTTATTTAAGACATGGTTTGAAGTTAACAGCTGTTCATCGCATAATTGCTTTTGATCAAGAACAGTTCATGAAACCATACATCATGAAGAACACTGATCTCAGAACTAAATCCACAGATGCTTCAGAAAAAGACTTTTTCAAGTTGATGAACAACAGCTGTTTTGGAAAGACTATGGAGAATCCGCACAAGCGCAAAGATGTCAGATTGGTCACCAGAGAGAACGAAGCAATTAAGCTGACTTCTAAACCAAATTATCAAGGACTTTAGAAGATTTCATGATCACCTTTTTGGCATAATGATGAAAAAAAAGAAAGTCAAATTGGACAAACCTGTATTTATTGGGTTTACTGTTTTAGAATTATCAAAGCTTTTGATGTTAGAGTTTCTTTATGACTACTTTAAGCCCTCGTATCCTGAGTCCAGAGTGCTTTACACAGATACAGATAGTTTTGTTATAGATATCCCTACTGAAGACATCTATAAAGACATGGAAACCGAAGTGGCTAAAGGGCATGCGGGATGGTACGACACATCTGATTACCCTAAAGATTCGCCTTTGCATTCAATTACTAATAAGAAGGTTTTAGGAAAGATGAAGGATGAATTATCTGGAAAGGTGATCAAGGAGTATGTGGGGTTTAAGGGTCAAAAATGTACAGTATTCGAAGCAGGAGTAAAATCATAAGAAAGCAAAGGGAAAATATCTCGCAGTGTTGTGGCAGTCAAACATATCACTTGACAACTACAAAGAAGCATAGTTTGGCAATAAGACTTTTCTTCATGACAACCGTTAAAAAATGCGATCTAATCTACATGAGACCCCCCACACACCCCGTTGTAACAAAGAAGTCATTAGATTAGAACAAAAACACAAAACGATAGTATTTGTTTTCAGAGTTTTTCTTATGAGCATCGGCACTGGGAAAACCGTAAATTAATTAAAGCGGAAACTGTGCCTGGCGGGAATTATCTTGCAGTTCTTCTTTCACAAAGAATCTTGAGGAGCTGGTGGTTTTGTTGTGTCAGTTTCTCGTAATGAATACACGGGCGGATTCATCTTTACAATTCTTTTTATTTTCTATGGGTAAACACTCCAAACTGGATCTGTTGCCCTGATGAGAGTGTCCCCTTCTGCTTCCCCCGGTAAATTAAGGTACCTTACTTTCAATCCAAATGGTAATAGTTTGCAGATGAAGAATCTCCTTCAGCAAAACATTTATGTTTTTTCTTTTGATTGCTTGTTCTGTTTTATTTTTACCCTTTAATTTCTTCAATTATTCATTGCGCGCAAAAACTGTGGGCAGTCTTCTAACCATTCTGTGTTGTATTGGCGAGAGTTGTCAATAAGCTCTCTGTGATATGGTAGGAGAAAGTCTTTCGGGCTAACTGTTTGTTAAAGTGTTCAACTATAGCCTGTGATCCTGTGAACTCCGGAATGCCTCTTTTAATGGTTAACTCTGTGTTTAAAAATAATTGATTCACTTGGCACGTTAAATTTCTTTTCCATCATCGACTTGAATCTGAGAGGGTATGTTAGCGGGGCCTCGTTGATTTTTTTAGTTGTATTGCACTGCAACAGCTGAAGCAATCTACTTTTGTAGTTATTGGTTCCGCATCTTTGTTTCTTGAAGGCCTTGGTCATATGACTGGAGTGCGTACTTACTATCTTTTTCGTCTAATCCTATCAGAGGGTAAATATAGAAGATCCATTTGATGGGTGTCGTTTGGAGTTGTATTGACCAAAGTGCGGTACTCTGTATTCGCCTAGGCGCTGTGGTAAATAAATTTGCCAAATCGCTTGTTTTAGATAACATCTTTTGCTGTTTGTTCAATGTCTACCGCTGCTTGGACTTTAGCTTTTTAATTGCTGTGATGCCCTTCCAAATTTCCTTTGGGCGAATAATAGATTTTGTTCATTTTTTATTCAGCCAATATTATGTGCAACAAAATACACAAACGGTCATACCAACGTCAATAAACCCGATTTACTTGCTTCTTTATGTTTTTCTGATGTTGTTAAAAGTCAATGAATTTTGGTGGGGCAATGTCTGGACTGGTTTGCTGTACTAGATTTTATTCTTTTATTGCCTGGTCAACGTCTTTAAATGTGTTAAGCTGCTTGTCACTGTTTTTGCCAGTAGTGTTTTTATTAATTCTAACTGCTCAATTCTATGCTTTTCGTTTAGGCGTCTTGTTGCGGCGGCTAGTTGCTCCATAGCTTTGTTATGTCTTTTTCTTCGCCGTCGTCCCGTAGTTTAATAAATGAGTAATTACTTCCGCTAAAAGCAAGCGCATTCACCACAGCGCCGCCTATAATCTTTACAAGCGAAAGCATTTTGATAAATGTATTTTTTTCTTACATATTTATATTTTTCCGGAATTTTCTTGCCTGACTAGAAAACTCTTCGTGGCAACGAAAGCTGCAATGATTGCAATTAGCTTTGCTGGAATCCTCTAAGTCTAGTTTTGCCAAGATCTGCTGGTTTAATTCTTTTCATGTTTTACCATGCTTTGAGTATCCTACACTTAGGCCTCCAAATAACAGGCAGATTGGTTTACAAGGTTAGCAAACGGTTTTTTCGGTGCTAATTTTTATAAATCAAATAATTATATTATTAATAACATGAACAGTGATGATCTTTCTACAGCTACAAGGCGCCTAAACCTTCCCGAACTTATGAAGACAGTTGATGATCAAGCTATTATGCCAAAAAAGAGAGGCTGTATTTTTGGCAGCGTGTGGAAAAACAAAAACAGTTCCTCGGAACTGAATCTGCATTGAAACTGAGTCAACAAAAGGTCGCGCCGCAAGACATTTAAGTATCATAACAGGTATGAAGCGCAGCTGGGTCTAGATTGGTAAAAATGCGTTGGCAATCGGTTTTTTTCTTAGTTTGTACACTAAATATTCAGTAGATTTGCTCCCTTGATTCTGACAAGATCTTACGTATGATTTATCGCAAGATCCGTTTTAACAAAGTCAATTAGAGTCTCTAGGATGTGAGTATATTACAGATTTGGTAACATTTATTGTCGACAGCGATCAAGGATTAATAACTTTTTATCATATAGAATTATTTCCCTTCAAAATGAACGATCTGGAAAGAAAATCTGAAGAACCAGAAATACACTGTATCAGGTGGAGAAAGTAACCAAGCCAGAAATCATCAGGAAAACACTGAAACAGGTGGGAGAACATTAAAAAGCCTGGGCGTTGTTGTGAAGCAGGAAAAAAAAAATTAGAAGATTGGAACAGAAAAAATATTAATGTTAACAGCACCTGAAACATACAGCCGCCAGCGCCAGATTACAAGTTTATTCAATGCGCGTATAAAAACTCCATGTGATACAAGGGCCCAAAGTCTTCATGGAATTATTGAAATTATAACTGTTGCTTTTTTGGAGCCATTGCTGCTGTTGGGGGCAGTTATTATGGTATAATATTTACCAATGGCAACAGAAACGAAAGAAGTTAAAACAACCTGAAACCGTTAAATACAGAAAAAGGGACAACATGCCGCCAAAAGCCAATAACAAAGCATCATTTTGATCCATTTATTATGGAATATATTTTAAGAAATTATTTTAAATTTTTTTATAAAATAGATCATGGACGTAATTATAAAATGATGAGTCAATAAATAAAGGAATGGATAAGTCTATAAAAGACATTTCCATAGACCGATTTGTAATCATTGCGGTTGCTTCGGATGTAAAACCTTCCTTAAGTTTTATGCAGAGAACGCTGAGCAAGACATCCTCAACGATGACGCGTTTTTTGAGGCGTGTGTGTACGATATTAGGCATCTGCTATTTAAGATAAAAACTTGAGTGTATTTTTTTGTTAATTATAAGATAAACATGAATACGAACTTGGTTTGTACTTAAAGGATGAATTAATCAAGA
>JAFLJL010000839.1:45000-48767 GCA_018398815.1 Conus ventricosus
ATCACGCCCATCACATATCAGTTTTGACCAATTTAACACCTGTTTCACACTAAGATTAACACTCAAAACTGCCAAATATTGACGTAATCAACACATTGAAACGGGGTTTCCGTGCAGAATAGTATTTGGTGATCGTGAACGAAGATATTTCATTCTCTCCAAACACACAAAATCAACTACGGTTATATGGCTTAACAATATTACGCTCTCAGACTGATCTAATCAATATAGCTGCCACGGCTTTCGCTGCAGCTGTGTGCAGCGGCTGCGCAAATCACGTGACAGCTCACACCTCACGTTGTGCCCATTTAGCCAATCGACAGTAGGTATTGACAATCATTCCTGGCTGGCAGTTATTGACATCCCAGCCAGGGTCGATCTTTCTTGGCCGGGACGTCAATGGACTGCAGACATGTTTTTTAGGCCGCTGTTGCTTGAAACCGGTCTGACCAACAGCGGGCCTAAATCTTTTAGGAACGAAGCAAAGGAAACGTGAAATGACAGTAAGTGAACTGGATGCTTTTTTACGTAATTGATTTGTAGAGCAACTTGATAATGAACCGATCGACGAAGGTTCTTTTTATGAAAGCTGAAAAACATGGCTGAAATTACGCCTGTTTTGCTGAAGGTCGGTTCTGAGATCAAAGCTGAAAATCGTAAAACTCTTCGGCAATCTTTGCTTTTAGGCCATTGGCTTGAAAGAACAAAAACTATTTTCAAAAAATCTAACCCAAAAGCGTCCTGGGATAATTATTTGAAAACTGAAATTCTGATGGAACCCAGACCGTCTGTAACGGTTACGCGTAAGAACTATTTTTAGAAACCGTTCGGATTCGAACGGTTTTACAGCCTAAGCAAGAGACGCCAAGCGTTCCACCCATGGTCGGTCAAAGGTCATGATAGCAACCTCTCCAGCTCGCACGCCATCTGAATCATCGATCGGTTGGCCGGCTGGTTTGATGCTTTCTCTGCGCGTCTACTAGCGCTCCACCCCATGTCTCGGTCAAAGGTCATGAGAGGGAGGGAAAAACCCTTGTTAGCGCTCCAGCCCCCCACCACCACCCCACGCATGCACGTCCCCACCCCACCCCCATCCCCATCCTACTCATGCACACCCCACCCCACACACGCACCCTGCCCACACACGCACCCTGCTCACGCACACACGCATACATATTTTTTCTGATTTTTTACAAAAAAACAAGAGAAATAAGATGCGTGATCGTGAACAAAGATATTTACATTCTCTCCCTATAATATAAAATCTAATGGCTTACAGTACGCTCTTCTACTTCCAGCACTATTATAAATCAGAACAAACAACTGGATTTCCGTTTTGATTAGTTATTTTTATATTTAATGAATATATATCTACGCTAATTAATTCTTTAAATTGACTGTCTCCGCCATACTTATATAACTGATAATCGCAAAACCCCGCTATAATTGCCGGCAGTACTCGCAGAATTGTAGATGGCTGCCCCTATAATAAATTGCGGTCTGTTTTTAATCCTCTAAATAGACATACAACATCGGGTGCATTAGAAAATTAGCCGGTCTACTGCCTAAATACTTATAAATGCCCCATTCTACAAGGCCGTGTGTTTTAATATGATACGTCTCACCGCTATCATAAAAGCCCAAAATTCGAGCAAGGCCTCTAGGAAAAACATACTCCCTTTCCTCTTTTGGAAAATTCATAGTAACTATAAGATTTGCCTCATTAATTGTTAACTTAATGTCAAAACTGCTAAACACTTCTTTAAAGAACAAAAGTTTGTAGTACCCGTCGGGTATTTTTAAATGTTTTAATAGATTGCCTTTTTTATCCTTAACTTCATACCCAGTTATTCTTAGCTTTTTCAGATATGTTAATCCATTTTACTTTAAAGCCAATTCTTTAAGGGCAATCCTATAATCACCGCCCGTGTTGTTAATTGGGTGCGTTAAGAACACACTTTTGTTTTGTTGGTTTATATAGATGTGCATCTTTTTTATAACTATTTTAAAAAATTAATTTAAAAATGGAACCTTTTAAATATAACGAAAGTGTCACTTACAATGTAGGAGCGTTTTATAACCCCAAATCTTTGGACTTCAGCAATTTAACATTGCAGTAGATGAATCATATGGCTTCCAAGTTAGACTTGTAAACCCGCTAACTAGATATTTAAATCTGACAATAAATAATGATATACATCAGCATGGACATCCCACCCTATGATGTTTTATCAGAATCAGTTAAATTTTGCTGTTTACTGCGCAACCACTGGTTGTGGTGTTTCATATGCAAACCATTTAAACCATCCTAATCTTTTAGTAAGGTCAGTATATAACTTTCATGTTTATTACCAGTACAGACGAATACTAACTGAACTACAAGTAGCCCTCCCAAGCGACAGCGCGTTTAATCCATTTAACAGCCCAATGGACAATAATGCAATATGAAAGAATCTGCAACGAATTTAACATTGATCATTCAACTGATTTTAGACAAAGTTAGACCGCAATCATGGGTTAGGCACATTGTATTGTGGGGCACAAAAAGAGAATATACTTATGACTACTGGCCTGGCCACACCTCTTTTCAACCAAACAAACAAGTTCGATTGGGATCCATAGAACAAAAACACCCTAATGCTTGGGCAACATTTATTTTAGATGAAAGTGAAGGCCTAACAATGCCAGGAGTGCAAAGACTTAATGATTCTATAAGGACATACGTTGGTGTCTATTAGGGGCACAAGCACAGACCAAGTCTAGCATAGTAGATCAATCGACAGGCTTTGACGCCAGAAAACAATTTCTAGCCAATTTAGAAGATGCTATTAACTCTGCTGTTGATTTGCCGCAAGCATACAAGGTATCAAGACGTTCTTGCACATGCTAGGTCAAAGGTTGACTTTGTTGTAGGTCATGGATTATACATGCTACCCTCTGACCTTAGACTACAGATTGGCATGATACAGAATTATAACAATGAAATCCTCATAGCTGGAGACTACAAAACTTAGGGCACAATCAAAGCTTAAACACAAGGCCGCTCCATCCATTTTAAAAAAAGTACCTAGCCCTAAAGAAGCGATCCAGTTATAAACACCCCAGAAAGCCCCCCCACAGCTAGAAAGCAGTCCAGAAAGCACTCCACCTGTTGATCTGCCTCACACTGACAGTCACACTAGCGAAAAGACAGCCCTCGTTGTATTTTTAACTTTTACTGGATTAGCTATACTTTATTTCACTAAACATTAATCCAGCAGCTAGCACTCCTAACGTCCACAGATGATCAGCCATATAACCAGCTACCTTACCTATAGTAGACAAAACCCAACTAACAACACTACCTATTATGCCGGGCAGAGCATCAAGCGCTTTGGCTGCTAACTTCTTTAATAAGTTTGCTAGATGGTGTAATTGTTTTCTAATCCAACTTTTACCAGGCTGAGGCGTTGGAGGAGTTACTGGCCCTGTTGGTGCACTGCCGGTTAAAGCATAAACGAGTGTAGAGATAGCAAACCAACGGCTGTTAATATGCTAACTATTGTAATCCCTTGTTCCCTGAACAGAGTCCTTATTCTTTCAGCTAGTGTGTGTTTTCATAAGATTCTGTTTATAGTTTCTTTAATTTGCTTGTTTGTGATGCTAGCTGCACTCTGTAGTAGACATCACTTCTAACCTAGCCGCCCTTTGAGCATAAAGTTTTTTGCTGTATTCTACTTTCTTCTCGCCTAAATTGTTTGTGATCGCTCTCTTTCACTCTGTATCAG
>JAFLJL010000840.1:0-22500 GCA_018398815.1 Conus ventricosus
GGCATTTCAGTCGGGGTTTGCGGGGGACGAAGGGTCTTCCATGCAGAGTAGTCCCAATCCTCTCAAACGGCTGGGGACATACCCTTCGTTCACACTACGCGCCTATCTGGTGGAATCCGCCTGAAAGGTCCTGTGGTTTACTCGCAGTCGTGTCCTGTGTTATCATTATATAACTCTGACTTTTGTTTAGGCATCTTCAGGGAAGGGGGGGGGGGGTTCCACAGAGGATGCGTGCAATGTTCGTGTCATCCACACCAACAATAAAACAGGCCTGTAGATTCCAAATTGGGTTCGATTCACGGTTGCAAGATGTTTTGCATGGTTCAACAAACAGAGCCTCGTTCATTTCTCATTGCAGACTCTTTAGGAAACGGAGTCAGAACCGATGCAATCTAAGGAAAAAATCTCTGACCGAAACACCCCGAGATTCGAACCCCTATCTGAATGCTCCTCAATTCACATATCCTAAACGGCCCAGGACAGGATTCCATGCGAATAGCCTAAATGCCTGTACCAAGAGTTTAAACAAGGGTTACAAAATATCAAGTGGCAGATGAGTTTCAGTGCTTCCCAGCCGACCCCACAGCGCCCTTTGGGAAGATTCAGGGGGCCAAAAATGCCAAAAATAGCCCGCGTAAAACGCACATGACAGAAATCACGAAAAAGTCGGGAACCCCTGCTCTTTAAGAGGTCCTGTCGCACTGTGTTAAAACTTGCAGGTTCTCTATCAGTGAATAAACAAATACTTAACAGATCAGGACGCCTTACGGAGGAGGGGCGTGGGGAAAACATAACGAGAATACAGTTAAGAGTTTCCCCTGGCTATTACTAAACCCAAAACCCTGGGAAAAAAACAACTAATGAGATTATTTATAATCGGATTCATATCCAGGGCCCCTTAAGGGGAAAAAAAAGTCCATTTTCCGTGTTTTGTTTTACGTCTAATGTTTTGTGCAACTTTGGTGGCATCGCACGCACGCCGCCCATTCTGGCTCCCCCTTCACAGCCACTTGTGGGGTATTCCGCCACAGCCCCGCCCCCAGCAATCCACAGGAGCGTCAATGTCAAGTCGTTGCGAAGCAACCCACCAGAGGAGACACTGCACTGCTGCCGAGTCGCTTCATCGGTGTTTTGTGGGGCCGGTTCTGATCCAACGTACGCAGGCGACATACTAAGAAGCCCTTTCGACGACAATTGCTAAGTCCGAGAGGCTAACGTAATTTGAGCTCTCCCTCCCGACAGTGGCAGGCCCCATGACCTTGCGTATCGGTGACCCGGACAGAACCCCACCAAGGGCATAGACTTTGAAAGAAATCGAAAGACCTAAGGCATAGAAAGACCTAAGGGCATAAATTTTGAAAGTAAACCAAATTGATGTACCTGCATTCATTATTTTTCGTTCGAGTGTCTGGTTGACTATATTCAAGGTCGAAAAAGGTTGTGCCGTCTGGAATACATGTTGATTTGTGTTTTTTCCTTTCTCCATTTTTTGGTGCTGGTACCAGTTGTTGTTGCGTTACAAATTTTTTGCTGTTACCAGTTGTTGTTGCTGTTACCAGTTGTACGTGGGAGATGTGCCAGGCACAGGGGATATGGGAAAGTTTTAGAAAATCCCTTTATGGGGTGTTCCTGTTGTTCAGTGTGCTCTGGGTTGTCATTTTTGTAGGCGAGTTGGTGTTGTAAGTAACATTCGTTTGGGGTTATGGGACGGTAATTCTTTCATCATGGTTCCCTTACGTGCTTTTTATTTGCTGTTCCCACCCCTGCTTCATTTAAGATTTCCCGTTTTACTTGTCACCCGCAAAGCCCAAAAATTTTAAATAGGTCCTGTTGTGTAAATCTTGAAATTTGTTTTTTCTTTTTTTTTGGCGAGGGTAATTCTGTCTCCGTTTTTTCAGGAAAATAGTTCTTGCTGATAGGGTTATTGGAAATAACATTTTTTCTTTAAAAAGGGTCAAATTGTGAGTGCTCACTTGTCACAAACTTTTTAATTTATATAATTTTCTGGTCTGAACTTAATTCCCGAAGCCCATACCCCTTGTAGAGGGGCCTGGTTATAAAGAACATGAAATAAATGGAATGATCCCAAAATTTCTTCATGTGTGATAAATTTTACACATTTTTGTTTTCAATGAGAAAAAAATAGTAGGACAAAGGGAGAAACTTTTTACGGCAAAAATATTCCTGCTTGTTAAAAATTCATTTTGTGCTGAGGTAAAAAATTAGACTCATTAGGGGTGTGTGCAGCTCTCTCCTCTCTCTCCTCTCTCTCTCTCTCTCTCTCTCTCTTTCTCTGGGGCGCATGTGCATGCTTGTGCGATGTATGTCTGCGTGTGCGTGTCTGTCTGGGGTGTGTGTTGCGTACACCCGCCGCATGCTTTTTTGTGTGTTTGTATGAAAAAAAGAAGGGGCCTGATAAGTAAGACTTTGTTATGCGTTTAAAAAAAAAAAAAAGTTTTAGGAGGGCAAGTGTTCAAACATTCTTTCAGAAACAGTTAAGCATATGATTGATATTTAATTAAATCGGGCTTTCTAAAAATGACTAAAAATAATGAGTTTAAACAACATCCACTATTTCCGTCAAAAAAACAGGGGCTGAAAAACTAATTGTACACTTGTACAGCGACGTTTTTCTGGGTTGTTTTAAACCCAGTCTCGAAATGATGAAAATAGTTAGGGTTTGATACTTCATCAACTCTTTGAATTTTTTTTTTTTTTGTACACCCCTATGGTGTCCCAGAGATTCTTGTGTCTTCCCCGAGGATGCCATGGCTGATGTTTAGATTAACCGGGCGGGGAGTTGATGACCCCCCATGATTGCCCGTTGTGTGGCGATCAAGGGGGGAATCCCCCTTTTTGGGGGACTTCCGGCGACGGGCCCCGGGAAAATTTCCAAAAAGGGGAATTTTTGGCTAGACCGGGGAAGAGACCGGGGGAAATTTTTGGGGTGCAAGCCCCATTATGTAAGAGGAAATCGAGTTGTGGGGGGACTTACTATTTTGGATTTGCTCAGCCGGGAGATTTTAAGGAAATGTTCTGATTACTATTTTTTTTATTTTAAACTTTGAGACCCAGGATCACGCAATGTTTTTAAAATGTTGTAGCTTTAAATTTGAGGGACATGTGGTGATATGAAGTTTTCATTTAAAAGTGCTGTAAACATTTTAAGCCCTTATAAAAATTCATGAGGCGTAGGGGGCTGAAGATGGCGTCCCTAGGTGAGCTAGGGGGAAACGTGGGTGTTTTTGGGGAAAGTACGGTTATTCAGTCGGGCCCCCAAAACCCAAACAGAAGGATAACCCTTTTTCGGTGAAGTGTGGGGATGGTGTTTGATGGCACCCGAAAGCTACGGTTGCTAGAGCCCCTTTTTTGTTACTTCTACCTTTGTTTTTCCCCCCCCCCCCCCCCCCCCCCCCCCTTGTTTTTTTTTTCCCCATTTTCCTTTTTTTTGGGGGATTGTCACCCCCCCTTTTATGTTTCAAAAAACTTGACCAAAATTAAAAGAATGAAAATCTTTACTGGGCCGACTCTTTTGTCTTTTTAGATGAACCCAGTCCCAAATTTCTCCAAACCCGATCCCCTTGTGCGTTTTTTTACAGAGGAAAAAAGGGGATTTACATTTTATTTTTGTATTTTTTTTTGGAAAAGATAAAAATGTTGCTTATACCCAGCCGCCGCAAAAAGGGTCACATCAGGGTGTCATCACTTAAAATCCACCCACAAGTCATTCTTCCCAAAAATTCTTTAAAATTTTCCAAAAAACACACCCACACACACACACACACACACACTAAATATAAATTTTTATATTAATATTATATATATATATATAAATTTATTATATATATAAATATAATATATATATATATTTGGAATTTATTGTTTGTTGTAATTTAAAACCCCTTTCGGATTCATTCCAAGAACTGGCCCAGCATTTTTCTTAAGGGGGTTAAATTTTTGTCATATTTTTTTTCTTTTCACAAGAAAAAGTAGTTGTTTTTTTCTTTCATGATTTTCGTTTGCTTCTTAGGGGCTCCTTTGGTTGGTTTTTTTGAAAACTCAACATACATACTACGGTATTGCTCACCTGCATTTTCTGGGATAGCATTTTCTTAAAAGAAAAGGCAGAGGAAGTCAAATATCCACTTTCCGCGGTCGCACTGAGCGAGAACAGTCAGGTTTCGAAATATCCGGTATCTGTCGGAGTTATATGTTAGTGAGTTTCCTCCCTATTGGAGATTGTCTCCTCCTTGGAGGACTGTATGCTTGTGCGGAAGGCTCGACGCGCTCATTTTAGAAACATTTTATTTTATTTGTTCCCCCCCACTCACCTTCAAGCACATACTGTTAGTTAGGCAGTAACAGAATTATCTACCAATGCCAGATGTGAATGTTTATCTCCCCCTATTTCTTCAATCTAATCATAAAGAGCAAGCTTTGTTTAAAGATTCAATATATATATAATACTCAGAGGCATAAAAAAACGCGGAAAACCAAACTGTATAGAAATGTTGATGTAATTTGGCTACGAGTCCTTTGAAACTCGGGTAATAGAAAGTGAGTAAAAAAAGCAATCGAACACCGCAAAAGTGTCTTGTCAAAAGTTCATTCTGGTAAGGAAAAATAAGGTCACATGAACTTGCCTTGACCCTGTGTTAACAGCAGACCAGAATGTCAGATTCTGTGTTGCCTGCTGACACCTCGAGCATTGATCACAGCGGTGCACCTGCGGTACATCGAGCGCACCAGAGTGTTGGTCTGCCTCTGGGGGACTTGCCACCACAACATGACCCCACAGCAACAGCCAAGCTGAGCTGCTGTCTGGGGTTGGGGTTGAGCTGGTCTTCCAAAACTGCCTCTGAAGAGGCATCCCAGAAAGGCTCTTAATGGGTTTAAAGGTCGGGAGAAAGAACGGGCTGGGGTGAGGCACAGATTGATGTGGTTCGGCCTCTCAGGAAAGTGCTGCGTAGCACGGGCAGGTGCGTCGCCCCTTGCGTTGTAGCCTGCTGGTAAAACAGGTAGTTCTGTTGGGATGCCGCTGGAAATGCGGCAGGATGCAGGATGTGGGGCCTCACTCAGAACTTGGTTCGATTGAATGAACAGCAGTGACCCCCGTTACCACGTCCTGGACCCCACATTCTGGAAAGAGATGACTGGCCCAATTCGGCGATTTATGCCGATAGCCCCCCCGATCATGATCATGATGCTTTCACCACCCCATCGGGGTCCCTTTCGGTGATATGTTGGCATCCGTGTTGAGCGTTCCCCCCGCCTCTTCTCCAGATCCGGATGCGGCCATCGCCTGGGGTCGTCGCAAAAAGGCTTTCATCACTGTAAGGGGACTCGGCCCCAGTCCCGATGGCGCCATGCACGTGGATCTGTGCCCACTGCAGACGGTTCTGGCGATGGATGTGCTGGAGTGTCAGGATAGGTCGCCGGGGCGGGGATGGTGGACGCCTGCATTGGAGGACCACTGGTTCACGTCGGCGAGCATGGTCCTGTTGCTGATGGCCCCTGCCATGGTCTTGCCGACGGTGTTCCTGGCTGTGTTGGCCGCGGTTTTGGTACAGGCTCCCGTCGATGCTGACGAAGACGATGGCGGTCTTGGGCTTGCTCGTGGTTGACCCTCGGTTTTCTACTGCCGCTCCTCGGTCTGTCATCAGTGGTGTTTCTTGCCTTGGAAACGCGGTCCAGAAAGGCGATAGACGGTGGATATGTGGACTCCGTGCGATAGCGACCTGCCTCATTTGTACCCCGGCCTTGCAGTTGCCCATTTGCTATGCAACCGATCTGACGAGAAAGTCTCGGCCATCTATGTTGGCGCCTCTGGAGGGATGATTCTGAACTTTTTGGGGTTGGAAATTTATATAAGCCCACAATGGGGGGCCACATTGAGTTGCAAATTCACATTGATGCCGTGGCGTTGGGTATAGCATAGTCCATCATGGCAAATGCACTCCTCGTGCCAAAAACGCTGACACGGCAACAGTACCACTTGTTTTTACGAGGATCAACCGGCCAAGACAAACGCGTACCTGCTAATGTTGCACGTGCCCAACGACTTACTTACGTCCTGTTCACATCTCGCGTGTCCGGTGAACATTCGTGCACTTGTCTCTATTTTTTTTCCGCCGTTTTTTTTTTAATGCCTCTGAGTATTACTATATATTATATATATATATATATATATATATCTTTATATATATATATATATATATATTATATATATATGTTTTATTATATATGTGTGTGTGTCTGGTGTGTGTATATACATACATACAAGCAAACACACACACCATACATACAAACACACACACTTACATGCAAACACACCATACACACACACACACACACACACACACACACACATACAACACACACCACACACACACACACACCCACACGTTCCTTCCTGCTTCCCCCTCCGCTCCCCCTCTTTGCTCCCGCCCCCTCCCACCTTCTCCATATTGTCAGCGTGGAAGATAGTGTAAATGAATGTTGTTGTAACCAAGTCTGTGGCCACCTTCTTTACATCAGGGTCTTAAGCTGATGCCAGAACACGGCAGGAAAAACACGGCAAAATATTCATAAAAACAATTAATGAACAAATAAACAATAATAAACAACTGGCTTTCGCTGAGTTACGACATCCTTGGTGGGGCCCATGTGACAGGCCAGGGCTTGTACTCAATACAAACTGAATCCTCTCACTGGTTGTTCCCTTTGTGTTGTGGCAACCCTGACAGCGGCCCCTGTGTGGTTGATGGTCATGGCTATGGTTTGTTAAAAAACGGAACTGAATCTTTTCACTGCTTGTCAGTGTGTTGTGGCAACCTGACAGGGCCCATGTGATGGTCTTGGCTGCTGGCTGCATTAAAACAACTGAAATCCTCCCCCACTGGCTTTTCTCTGCGGTACCTGTGACAACCTGACAGAATTTCTTGTGTTGAAGTCAACCCTATCATTAAAACAAACTGAGTCTTCTGCCTGTTTTTCCCTGTGCTCGTGACATCCCGCGGACAAGGCTTTGGTGGGCAGGCTGTTATAAAACAAACGAAAGTTCTGCTCCCTCTTTGTTTGTTTGTCTTTTTTTCCCCCTCTGTGTTGTGCAATTCCCTGGTTCAGGGCCTCTCTTGTAGTTGGCATTGGATGTTTTTTAAAACAAATGTCAAAGTCTGCTCACTTGCTTTTGCTGTGCAGTGACACCTTGACAGGGGCCTCTTGTGGTTGGCAGGGCTGCTGACATGAAAGACATAAAGTCTCACTGGTTTTTTCCCTGTGTTGTGGATCCCGGAATTGCAAACAGGCGCGTGCACAACACGACTGCTGCACACATACACACATCACATACAGGCATGTGCATGCATGCACAAACTCAAACACACACACACACAAACACACCACACAACACACACACACACACACACACACAACACACACCAACACACACAACACACCACAACACACACACACACACACAACACACACACAGAGGGAGAGAGGAAGAGAGAGGAGAGAGTACTGATGAGACAGAGAACGAGGAGAGAGAGAGAGAGGAGGAGATCAGCAGAGAGGTGAGAGAGGGATAGATGGACATTGTGAGAAGTAAAGGACGCAGGAGAGAGAGAGGAGATGAAGGAGGGAGGAGAGAGAGAGAGGAGTCTAATTTGTTATAGTGAAAGCGATGCCAGAGCGGAGTGAAAGACAGCAAATTCCTGCAACTACTAGCATGACGTCGATGCGATGACAATTTCAAGACGACGAGACAAGACGATGACAACGACGACAACGACGACAATCGACGACGATGACGACGATTGACGACTACATCTCTCTGTCTCTGTCTCTTCTTCTGTCTCTCTCTCTCTCTCACTCTCTCTCTCTCTCTCTCTCTCTTCTCTCTCTCTCTCTCTCTCTCTGTGAATGTGGTGTGTGTGTGTGTAGATAAATGATAGTATAGATAGATAGGACAGATAAAATAAATGGATAGATGGTGGATGGATGGATAGATAGATACAATGGATGGATGGATGGATAGATAGACATGTAAGGACGGAGAAAATACGTGGGGGGGGGGGGGGGGGGGGGGGGGGGGGGGGGGGGGGGGGGGAAGGGGGGGGGACCGGGGGGGGGGGGGGGGGGAGGCAGGGGGGGGGGGGGGGGGGGGGGGAGGGGAGAGGGGGGGGGGAGGCGGGGGCGGGGGGGG
This sequence comes from Conus ventricosus, assembly GCA_018398815.1. Classification (NCBI taxonomy): domain Eukaryota; kingdom Metazoa; phylum Mollusca; class Gastropoda; order Neogastropoda; family Conidae; genus Conus; species Conus ventricosus. Next base: position 8,207 of record JAFLJL010000840.1, read on the forward strand.
GGGAAGGGGGGTAGGGGGGGGGGGGGGGGGGGGGAGGCACTAGGGAGGATAGGGCACTGAAACTTAGGCGAAAGGAAAGACGTTTTTTTTGAAAATGTGGTGAGTAACAGAGGTTCGATCGAAATGAACGTAACAAGATGGATGAGAGAGAGAGGAGAGACGAGGAGAGGAGAGAGGAGGGTGAGAGAGAGAGAGAGAGAGAGGGCGGGACAGTAGGACAGAGCAGACAGACAGACAGACAGACGGGGGGTGGGGGGGGGGGGGGGGGGGGGTTTGATGTGGGGGGGGGGGGGGGTCGGGGTCGGGTGTTGTTAAGGGTGAAAACAAATTACACATAATTATGGTTGAAATCACTTTAGAAGATATGATTTTGATCTAGACTGCAACTTCATACTTATGACGGCATTTTGTGTTGTGTTTTGTTTTTTTGCGCTTAACTTTTAGTTCAAAACTCTAAAGTAGTAACTATGTCAGATCACAATTTCAGGGAAACGATCGCCTCCTTGTCGCACTGTGAAAAACATTGCTAAACGTGAATCGCAGACTGACGGCCTGTATTTATTGATGACTACTTCATGCCAGGGGCAGGGCCAGGGAAAGATTTGTTCATCATATCATTTCTCTCAGGTTTTTGGTTAAGTAGTAATATCATTGTCAACGGCTGAGAGAGAAAGACTACGCGTATGTTTGATTAGTTAAAGCTGGGAGCAAATCAGCCACATTAACCTATCTTTTTCAAATAATATACCTGACAGAGATAAGATTCGATTTATTCATTTACGAGGAATCAAACAATACTGAGTACAAAAGTTAGAGCAGCAAGCAAGCAGTTATTGCTTGTTCAACAATAAAAAGAACTTAACAAAAAAAAATATAGGGACCTACACATTCTTTTTTTAAAGGATTTTAAAGTAGTAAATCCGCCAACGTTAACACTCGACAAAGAAAATTGAAGACAAGAAAAAACGTCGCGTTTCGACCCCCGTTAGGTTCAGCGCCCATCTAGCGCCCGACATTGAGAAGATATATCAGTTGATTGCTCGTTCTTCGTTTGCTTGCCTTGAAGCTGTGTATCTTGCTGAAGAAGAGCTGATACGTTCAAAGCGTCGTTTCTGGTCTGATAATTTTTTTTCCCCTTAACTGTGCGGATTTACCTTTAAAAAATTTTTTTTTTTAAGTTTCAATTTCCGCTTGCAGTCACCTCACCCGGAATCTGTAGGGATATATCTGTAAGTAGGGATATATTGTACATGTAGGATATATTGTACATGTAGGGACTATATGGTACTGCTGCGTTGCTCCGGATAACTGACAGCACGCGTCACTCGTGCGTAAAATCCAAAATGACTACACAAAATAGGATAGGGCGTCATGTATGTGTTAAAATAGGAGTCATAGTTTTCGCCAACGTCTGTTCCTGACGAACATTCAGAAATCGTTGGCCTACGTGCCCACTTTCAGTCAAGGATTCCAACGCAAGGATGGGAAAACATGGAGAACAGATGGAAGTTTACGATGTGTTGGATAGAGAATCGTTTGTTTGGCTGAGGGGAAGGAAGAAGGGGGGAGGATGATTGGGATGTTGCTGTGAGTGTGGGGTGTGTGTGTGTGAGTGTGTGTGTGCGTTGCGTGCGTGCGTGGTTGCGTGCGTGCGTGCGTGCGTGCGTGCGTGCGTGCGTGCGTGCGTGGCGTGCGTGTGTGTGCGTGCGTGCGGTTGCGTGTGCTGTGTGTGTTGCTTGTGTGTGTGTGTTGGGTGTGTGTGTTGTGTGTGTGAACGACTGGGGTGTGTGTGTGTGTGTGTGTGAAGGAGGGGAGGGAGGAAGGGGAGGGCCGGCGGGCCCGGGCGGGGGGAGGAGGAGAGAGTGAAGGAGGCACAGAATGCGGTTAAATGAAGATTTGATAATTATGATGTTGGGTCTTTCTCTGCTGCAGGTGACCATTGGCATATAATCCGCCAGAGGGGAGATGTAGTCGATGCCGAGAATTGTGATTTAATCCTTACAGTTCTCTTTACCTGTGCGAAACAAACGATGAGCTCTGGAAAACGACGAAAGAAAGGAGGGTGGGATATGTACGTGAAGTGGGCGTTGGGAGGGGGCTGAAGGAAAGAAGGAATGATTGTGAACAGCGTGACTGAAGGGGGTTCGCTGGATGGGAGCAGATCACCGGAGGGCACTGGAACAAACACTTCAATCACTATTCTTAGCAGTAAGTCTTGCTGTTTCAATGGTTGTTGATGCACACGTGACTTCATGTGTGGTCGTGTACTCTGTGATGGTCGTCTTCATACAGCTTGTACTCAGGAAGATCTAATAGAAGACGCAAACACGCTAGTGGGCTTTTTCATTGGGGTGTGTGTGTGTGCGTGTTGTGCGGTGCGTGCGTGGTGCGTGCTCATGCGCATGCGCGCGCGCGCTGCGCGCGCGCGCGCGCGTGTGATGTTGTGTGTGTGTGTGGGTGTGGGTGTGTGTGGTGTGTGTTGTGTGTGTGTGTGTGTGTGTGTCGCTCCGTTGTCACGGCAAGCGCGCGGGCATGCATGCGTGTGTGTGTGTTGTGTGTGGTGTGTGAGTGTGTGTGTGTGTGTGTGTTGTGTGTGTAGTTGCGCGCGCGGGACATGCTATGCGACGGATTGTGTGTGTGTGTGTGTGTGGGTGTGTGTGTGTGTGGTGTGTGTGTGTGTCGTGTGTGCTATGTGTGGTCGTTGTGTGTGCTGTGGTGTGTGTGTTGTGGTTATGTGTGACATGTGTGTGTGCGTGCCCCTTGCCCTTGGTGTGCCAGGTGTGCGTGCTGCTTGCGTGCGTTGCGTGCGCGCGCGTATCGTGAGTGTGTGTGTGTCCTTGTCTCTTATTCGTCATCATGGCAAAAAACATCTTGACTAATATATTTGGAAAGAGGTATGAAGGTTTCATGACACTGGGGTGGCGGTGATAGATGGGCGGCGGGGGGGAGGGGGAGGGGGAGAAGTCCTAGACCGTGAGAAATTGTTTACTATTTTTACAACCATTTCTGTATGTTGATTGCTTGAAGAAGGAAACTGACTTGTCCGAAATGGTCCTGGTGAAAAAAAAAACAAAAAACTAGAGAAATTGTCTGATGTCTTGTGATAATTAGGATTTTTTATCTGTTAAACAAGATCTGCTTCTTTCCGTCCCTAGCAATTCAGTCCCCACCCACTCTTTGTTCTTTTCCTCTTTCCCGTGGTGTTTAGTCATCACAACGTGAGTCTATATAAGGCCACCTGAGCCTTTCTTCTTGTTTGTTCCCTCACTCCCCAATCCCCTCTCTCTCTCTCATGCGTGGTGTGTGTGTGTGTGTGTGTGTGTGTGTGTGAGTGTGTTGTGTGTGTGTGTGGTGTGTGTGTGTGTGTGTGTGTGTGTGTCGTGTGTGTGTGTGTGTGTGTGCGGGCGTGCGTGCGTGCGTGTGTGCGTGCGTGCGTGCGTGCGTGCGTGCGTTGCTGTCGTGTGTGTGTGTGTGTGTGTGTGTGTGTGTGTGTGTGTGTGTGTGTGTGGTGTGTGTGAGGGACAGATGGAGAGGGAGGGGGGGGGGGAAGGGAACAGACAGACGGACAAACGGACACGACTGACAGAAGAAACAGAGACAGGCAGAGGGGGGTAGACAGACAGACAAAACGGGGATACAAGGTGGGTGGGTGGAGAGAGAGGGGTTGGAGAGAACCTTTCTGTTTATGTTATACACACACACCACACACACACACACACACACTCACACACACACACACAACCACACGACACCACATAACACAAACACACCCTCACACACCACACACACCACACACCGCACACACACACACACACCACCACACACACACACACATCACACACACACTTACCCACAACACACAACGCACGCACGACACGGCACGCACGCACGCACGCACGCACCGCACGGCACGCACTCACGCCACGCACACGCACACACACACACACACACACACACAACACACACAGCCAAGGTTTCGAACAAAGGGACTGGGATCGTTTCGTTTTCAAGCCAAATGGCATATGCACAAGTTCCTTACGTCTTGAAATAAAGCTCTACGCAGTGTGACTACATGCTGTAGGAACTGGAAAAAAAAACGTTCTTTGTTTGTTGTGTATATGAAGATGTATGATTGTTTATGTTCTCATCTGAATGTAGTGTTCGTTTGTGTATTTTGGTTCTCTTAGTGTAGTGGTTGTTGTCCCCGCTCTCTTCCTACCCCCCCCCCCCCCCCCCCCCCCCCCCCCCCCCCCCCCCCCCCCCCCCCCCCCCCACCCCCCCACCCCCCCCCCCCCACCCTGTATCACCCTCATCCCTAGCACACATCCCCAATTCTGTTCATTTCTTGTTTTTTTTTCTGCTCATTTCCATAGCCTGCTTCCTAAAGCAAGAGTTCTCACCGCCAGCCCTAACGCCTTATACATAAGCTACACCCAGGCTCTGTCCTGTTTGCAGCCCCAGTTAGTCGCGGTTCTTCTCCACAGAGATTCAACCCATGTCATACCTGTTATGAGTCCGGCCCTCCTATCTGACGACGATTACTTCCGTTGCTGCCCAGTAAGTCATTTTTGGGAAGTGGTTTGTGGTGGTCTGTTCTAACCACCAATCATACGCTGAATACCATCCGCTAGGCCTCCTTCTTATGACGAAACTGGATTACCCGAGTCGCAGAACAAGCGAGGGATTATGAACGGATAATTATTATTTATTAATAGATGAGGAATTGTATTCCTCAGGGGGCGCCCGCTCCTTCCATCTAAAGGACGACTCTTGACCTTTATTACTGCTGAAGACCTACACAGGAAAAGTCTTGACACATGTTCGTGGACAGCGACTCGAAACTGAGAGGCACCACGATTAGCAAGGCACGAAAGGTAAGAAAACTAATACCTTTTTAATGATCCAAATGGTCACAAAAACCTAATCCTTTTTAATAATGAAAGGTCACAAAACCGAATACCTTTTTTAATGATATGAAAGGTCACCAAAACCTAATGCCTTTTTAATGATGAAAAGACCACAAAACCCCTAATTACCCTTTAAATGGACCAAAGGTCACAAAACCTAATACCTTTTTAATGATGAAATAGATCACAAAACTAAATACCTTTTTAATGATGGAAAGTAATCACAAAACCTAATACCTTTTTAATAATTGAGAATCACAAAACCTCTAATACCCTTTAATGATGGGAAAGATCACAAAACCTAATACCTTACAATGACGAAAGGTCACTAAAAAACCTAATAAACTTTTTAATGGTCAAAAGGTCACAAAACCTAACTAATTCCTTTTTTTATGATTGAAGGTCACTAACCTCTAATACCATTTTTAAATGATGATCTCGAAGCTGAGGATGAAGAAGATTATACTATCCATGTTCATCCTTTCCATTCTTGTCTTAAAACTGTGACGCAGGTTGCACACTGCCTGTCCTTTCATATAACATACCCCCCACCGGAATCATCCAGGCCCGAGAGATACAAACACCTGCTGTGCTGGATAGGAAAATTCAGGATGCCATCCAGAAGCGTGGATGAAAATTTCTGACTGCGTGGCTCTAGATCTCCCATTTGAGCCATACTTCAGTCAGGCTGAGTAGGATTGGGCGGAGATGAAGCATCCCACAAAAAATGCCTCTGATGGTAATGAATTGAACTCACGGCCTCCTGCCTTTAGCCCGCGACGCTTTACACTACTTGTATCACAATACTCTTGTTGCTGCTTGCTGGTGGTCCTGTTGCTGCTAGTGCTGGTGTGCTGGTGCTGCTGTGCTTCTGCTGTTAGTACTGCTGGCGCTGTTGTTGTGTGGTTACTGTTGCTGCTGCTGCTGTTGACTGCTGCTGCTGCTGTTGCTGCTGCTGCTGTTGCTGCTGCGACTATTGTTGTTGCTGCTGCTGCTGCTGCCTGGTCATAGCCTGCATGCCTGGTGGGTTAACTGCGGGAGAAACGAGCTGTGATTGCCATCCACTGATTAGTCGCTTGACTGAAAGACACTGCCACCGGCAGCCCATCATCTCTCTTCCCCTCCGTCCCGTTTCTCCTTCCTTTCCTCCCTCCTTCCCTTCCTCCTTTTTCATCCTCCTCTCCTCCCATCCCCCCCCCCCCCCCTCTATCCTTCCCTTTTTCTCCTGTGTTCCTCTTTTGCCAGCATATGTTAACTATGAGTCGGTATGCTCAACGGGTTTTTTGCTCTGTGTATTCAAACATATCTTTTGTCTGTCAGTTTCTCTATCTGTCTGTCTGTATGCAGTGTCACGCGCGCGCGCGCGCGCGCGCGCACACGCACCAACACACACACACACACACCACACACACACACACACAACACACACACACACACCCACACACACACACGGGCGCGCGCGCGCGCTCGCATGCACACACACACACACACACACACAGTCTCTCTCTCCCTCACATCCCTCCTCTCCCCTCTCTCTGCTGTGTGTGTGTATGTGTGGACATATGTGTGTCTGTAAGACTGCATGTAATATTTGTATGAGTGCATGTGCATGTCTTAAATGTTAGGTGTAAGATCTGCCGAGAGAAGTTTGTGTTATGTATCTGATGCCATTGTAAGAGCCAAGGATTCTACGTAATTAACCTCTCTCTCTCTCTCTCTCTCTCTCTCTCTCTCTCTCTCTCTCTCTCTCTCTCTCTCTCTCTCTCTCTCTCCTCTCTCTCTCTCTTCTCTCTCTCTCGTATCATGAAGTTCATAAACCCTTTTTTTCATTTAGTTACTTATGTTCCCTTGTCATCGGATAACGATAAACAGAGAGAGAGAGAGAGAGGAGAGAGAGAGAGAGAGAGAGAGAGAGAGAGAGAGAGAGAGAGAGAGAGAGAGAGAGAGAGAGAAACATCGACAGACTGATAGCTAAACAAAGACAGACAGCGATACAGATTGAGAAAATATGATACAAACAGACAGACAGGGAAAACCAAACCCGAGGCAGGAAAGCCAGGTGGGAGAACTGGCATCGTCAACGGTGTTTTTTCCCATGGTTTTTAATTTTTATGTCTCGAAAGTTTTTTGAAATTGGGTGACATCAACGGTTCAGAAAAGAGATTGTCACATTACATAAAAAAAATCCCTTTTAAAAAAAAGCCCTGTATGCAAGAAAACCTTTTTCTATTTTAAAAACGATAAAAGAAATGTTGGAAGGATGGGGTTTTTTTTTTTTTTTAATTTTTTTAGGGCAAATAGATTTAGGATGGGAAATTTTTAGTGGGGGTGGGGGGGGGAAAGGGGGGGGGGAAGGTTTTCTAAAGCGAGGAATGGGGTTTGGTTTTATGGCAAAAAAAAAAGGTTTAGAAGAGGAGAGAGGGGGGGGAGAGAGGGGGGGAGAGAGGGGGAAGGGGGGGAGATGGGGAGAGAAGAGAGAGAGATTGATTGATTGTTTTATTGATCTTTAATTTCACAAGGATGGGAAATTTTTGGGTAAGCCTTGACTTACAATTGTCCTTGTTATGCATTTCATTATTTTTGCCCTATCATTCATTTTCTGGGCAATTAACATTTTGAAAATGGTTTTAAACTAATTTACAAAAATAAAAACAAAATTTCATAAAAGGAAATAATGGATGGGGGGTGGTTTTTAAAAAAGAAGGGAAAATTACAAACCCCAAAAAAAACAAACCGCCGGGGGACAGAGGTCAGAGGAGGGGGGGGAATAGGGGAAAGGTGGGCAGGGGGGGGGGAGGCCCAAAAAAAAAGGGGTGGTAGAAAGAGGGAGTGGGGAAAAGGCGATTTTAACGGTTAAAAAGAGAAAGAGAGAGAGAGAGAAAAGAGGAGAGAGAGAGAGAGGGGAGGGGGGAGAGGTGAAAGGGGAGAAGAGAAGAGAGAGAGAGAGAGAGGTGTGAGAGGAGAAAAGATGGGGGGGGGAGGGGGTTTAAATTTTGTAGTCGTGATTTAGAGTCGTATGAGGGTCCCCGAGAAATAGTGAAGAGGGGTAGGCTAATGTTTCCGCCCGTTCGAGAAAAATCCCTTTTGACGATTCATTAAAAAAAAACCTAAAATCATTCGACGAAATTATTCTTTGGAGTCGTTTTCCCTCCCCCCCCCCCCCCCCCCCCCCCCCCCCCCCCCCCCCCCCCCCCCCCCCCCCCCCCCCACCCCCCCCAAAACCGCCCCCCCTCCCCTTTCCTTTCTCCTTCTTTCTCCTTTTCTTTTCTTTCTCTCTCTTCTTCTCTCTCTTTCTCTCTCTTCCCCTCTCTCTCTTTGGTACCTTTATGTCAGTATTTTTGTGGTCAGAGGTGGGTAGTCTTTAAAGGTTTTCACTGATGACGTCAGCTACACCCCCAGCTCCCGGGAGCAGCGTGTTGTGTGTGTGTGTGTGTGTTTTGGGGTGTGTGTGTTGTGTGTTTGTGTGGTGTGTGGGGTGTGTGGGTTTTGTGTGTGGGGGTTTGTGTTGTGTGGGGTGGGTGTGTGTGTGTGTGTGTGTGTGGGTGTGGGGTGGGTGGCGGCCCTTTCGTGCGTGCGTGGTGCGGTGCGTGCGTGCTTGGTTTGGGGTGTGTGTGTGTTTTTGTGTGTGTGTGTGTGTTGTGTGTGTGTGTGTGTGTGTGTGTTGCGGAGGGGAACATGGACAAGACAGGGAGTGGGCACTGATGACGGCAGTTACCTCCGCCCCCCTCACTCCCTATCCCCCCCCCGCCCCCCCAAAAAAAACAACAAAAACAATTTCAACAAAAACAACAACAACAAACAACAGCCCAACCACCTATATACAACCTGTCTTTCCCAAATTTCTCCCGGGTTTTCGTACTACTTTTTTTGCCCGCATGCCTGCTCGGTCTCTTGGCTTCCTACCCACCTGTAAACCCACTATTAACCCACCCACCACTGTACCTGCATACCCACCCACCTACCCATATTTACCTAAACCCACCTAAAAACCTACCTACCTACCAAAAAATTATCTGCCTGCCTACCCCCTACCTACTTTCCTACCCACCTACCTTCCTACCTACCTTCCCAAACCCACCTTTTCCCGTTTACCTACCCACCTACCTACATACCTACCTACCACCCACTAACCCACCTATACCTACCTACCGCCTTTCCCCGCCGGGCCCGCCCGCTGCCAACTCCCACCCCCTGCCTACCTACGACCCACCACCCACCAAAATACCTGCCTTGCCCGCTGCCTGCCTGCCGGGCCCGCCTGCGGGCCCGCATGCCTGCCTGCCTACCTATCAACCCATCTTCCAAACCTACCTACCAACCCACCCACCTCCTACCTACCCACCCACCCACTACCCACCCAACCCAAATACTACCAAAGTACCCATGCCTATCTATTTTCAAAACCTACCTTTCCCAACCACATACCTTTCCCACCCAAAACCCACCCACCTACCTAACTACCCTTCCCACCCTTCCCCCTACTACCTTACCTTTCCGGGCCCCCCTGTCTACAACCCTTTACCTTCTGAAACCCGGTACAAACCTTTCCACCCATTGTTAATTTCCCCTTTTCCCTTTCTTACCTACTTCCTACCCCAAAATTAAATTTCCTAATTTTTTCCTTTTTCCTCGTTGGCGGCTATCTCGCGTCCTGTCGCATTACGCAACTGGTGATTAGCATGGGTTAGGGTTTCTCGGGTCGTCGCAGGTAGGTGGTCAGTGAAGAAGTGGGATACCGGTGTTGGTTGTGGATGGACGTGAGTGGTGGCGCCATAGTGTGTGTGTGTGAAATAAAGAAGTGCGCATGATTGTAAAGCTGTGTTAGTGTGCTGGTTGTCTGCTCTAGTGTGTGATAGGCGTGGGTAGGGGTGGTAGGGCCGTCCGGCTTAGCGACCGTGACAGCTGGTATAGAAGGACGGAGCCAGTGCACATGTACTTAAAATTGTACTGAACAACCGTAGGTCTGCTTTTGAATCACACACTAGTATCTGAAAATTCGTCCGTGGACCCACATTCTTTCTGTCGAAGAAGTTTGGTTAAAACAAACTTTAAAAAAGATTATTCAAGTTTAAAAGGCTGTGCCAGTCTTGAATAAATGTTACTCTGTGTTAGGTTTTCTTATGGGAGCAAAACATACCCTACTTGTTTACTGTTTATCGTTTACTGTTCCCTACCTCATTTCATTTCCGATTTGCTTTGATTAAATTGAGGTTATTTGTATTTGTTTCTGTCCGTCTGTGTGTTTGTCTTTTGATCTCCCTTGCATCTTTGGGTGGATCCTCAGGCGTAGGCTCAAAGACTGCCCCCTACATTGCATAATGTCTTTAGTTTTTCAGCAACTTTTTTTCCTCCCCAACTTTCGTTTGGTTGCATTACTACTCTTCGCTGGCTGCTCTGGGGGTGCTATTGGATTCTTTTTTGCACCCATGGTGGTGAGAACACCACAGCATTATGGACTGTGGCGTGTCTCTATTTGACGCCGGGAGCGCAGACACAATCAGCCGTGTCTCCCTGATGAGTCCCGACCCAGCGGGGCGAAAGGCCTCGGAGCAGGCAATACAAATATATCTGCCTTCAAAAGGGATTGCGATGGTTCCCTTATGCAGCTAGTGAAGAGTTTTCATAACTGTAACTTTTTTTTTTTTAATTTCATTTTCCCAGTTTCTCCATCTTCAAACTCCCCTCTCCCCTCCCCTCAAGTCCAAATCTTTGCCAGACAGTTCAGTTGTTGGCCTGCGCTTGTTTTCCCCCACTATTAGATTGTTCGTCTATGTATTTGACTTTATTCAAGTTTAAAAGGCTGTGCCAGTCTTGAATAAAAGTTACTGTGTGTTAGGTTTCCTTATGGGAGCAAAACATACCCCACTTGTTTACTGTTTAAAAAAAGAACTTGTAATTTGTTGGTCTCTTTTCTCTCAAATTTGCTTCAGTTTCCGTCTGCAGTCACCTCACTTTAAAACTAACTTGGATGAAATAAATCCATTGTGTGTGTGTGTGTGTGTGGTGTGTGTGGTTGTGTGTGTGTGTGTGTGTGATATTCTGCAAGCAGATTAACAGATGCCAGATGACAACAGAGCGTCCGTAACAACCGAATAAAAATTTATAAAAAGACAACAACAACAAAACCGGGGCAGAACCTATTATCAAAACAAAATACCGCCCCCTCCCTGACACCTCATCATAGCCATGTCACGATAATTGTCAGATCAGTTTTATCTTGCCTTGAGTGCAGATGAACGGACGGGGGGGGGGGGGGGGGGGGGGGGGGAGGGGGTGTGCACGGAGAGGATGAACTGAGAGAGTAGGGGGGCGGGGGGGAGGGAGAGAGAGAAGATTGAACGATGGGAGAGCGTACGAGGGGGCAAAGAGAATGAGTGGAAAGGAGGGGGCGTGCTAGATTCAGTGATGTAGATTACATTTGATGGTGCGTTGTAGATGAGCGAGACATGGGCACCTCTCCCCCCCTCCCCCGTCTCTCTCTCTCTCTTTCTCTCTCTCTCTCTCTCCCCTCTCTCTCTCTCTCTCTCTCGTGATGTAGGTACGTCGTAGGTGAGGGAGATATGGGCACCGCTCTCTCTCTCTCTCTCTTCCTTTCTCTCTCTCTCTCTCTCTCTCTCTCTCTCTCTCTCTCTCTCTCTCGTGATGTACGTAAGTCGTAGATGAGGGAGATATGGGCACCGCTCTCACTCTCTCCTTCCTTCCCTCCTCCCTCCCTCCCTTCCCCCTCTCTCTCTCTCTCTCTCTCTCTCTCTCTCTCTCTCTCTTCTCTCTCTCTCTCCCCCCCCCATAGTGATGTTGGTTTGTTTAATGGTGTGTCATAGATGAGTGAGATATGGGCACCGCTCTCTCTCTGTCTCTGTCTGTCTGTCTTTCTCTGTCTCTGTCTCTGTGTCTGTCTGTCTGTCTCTCTCTCTTTCTCTCTCTCTCTCTCTCTCCTCTCTCTCTCTCTCTCTGTCTGTCTGTCTGTCTCTGTCTCTCTCTCTGTGTCTCTCTCTCTCTGTCTCTCTCTCTCTCTGTCTCTGTCTGTCTGTCTGTCTGTCTTCTCTCTCTCTCTCTCTCTCTCTCTCTCTCTCTCTCTCTCTCTCTCTCTCTCTCTCTCCCCTCTTCTCTAGTGATGTAGGTTCGTTTGATGGTGCGTCAGAACTGAGTGAGATATGGGCACCGCTCTCTCTCTCTCTCTCTGTCTCTCTCTCTCTGTCTCTGTCTGTCTGTCTGTCTGTCTGTCTCTGTCTCTGTCTCTCTCTCTCTCTCTCCTCTCTCTCTCTCTCTCTCTCTCTCTCTCTCTCTCTAGTGATGTAGGTTCGTTTGATGGTGCGTCATAACTGAGTGAGATATGGGCACCGCTCTCTCTCTCTCTCTCTCTCTTCTCTTCTCTCTCTCTGTCTGTCTGTCTGTCTGTCTCTCTCTCTCTCTCTCTCTCTCTCTCTCTCTCTCTCTCTCTCTCTCTCTCTCTCTCTTCCCTCTGTGACTGGTGCCATCATGTTAGATTTCTCTACGTCAGTACGCTGATCTTCTTTCCTAGTCACTGACGACATGTCAAACCCACAACACCCACACCTACGTCAGTGGACAAAGGGGAAAACCAATGGAATGGACAGATGACGCCAGCGACTAGAACCAGCCCACAACCTACCTAGCCATACACCCAACTACAACCTACCGTACCTACCAACCCAATGTCTAAGAAACTGGTGAGCTAAATAAGTAGCTTATAACTCTCGAAGTGATGAAGTTGTGGATTGACGAATTACTAACTAAAAGCTACATGAAAAAAGGAGAAACTAAAAGACTAACTAAACTTGTTCACCCATTCGTTCCCTGAATTTCCAAGTCACCCAATCCTCACCCCCCTCACACAACCCCTCACTCACTTCTCACTCACTCACCAACTCATTTACCCCACTTTTCGTTTTTTTTATTTTATCTCCAAAAAATTTTTTTATATTTCTTTGTTGATAAAATTTATCTTTAGACAAACTTTTTATCCTTGTCCCTTAAAAACCCAAAAATACATGCCTTTTGATACTTCACATTTTTAAATTTTTTTGATTTGGCCCCGGGGGTTTTTTATCTGTCCCTTTTTTTCCCTAGAGGGGGGGGGTAAAATGAAATCAGTGAACACGGTTTTTTAAACCCCAGTGATAATGATAGTTTTTTTCCCCCCCCCTTTGGGTTTTCCTTTACTCACTAACTCACTCACCACTTACCCACCCCCAACTCCCTTATCACCACCCTAAAACCCCCCACGCACGCACGCCGCCTCACTCATGCTCGCACCGCACTACGCACGCATCTACTCACTCACCTTTATTCACTCATCACTCATTCCCCATTCACTCACTCATCCACCACTCACTCACTAAGCCCCACCTTAATCGAAAAAAAAAAACCTTTCCCCCCTTTCCATAAAAACAAAAAATGATGAAACAAAGAGAGAGAGAGAGAGAGAGGGGAAGAAAGGGAGAGAGAGGGGAGAGGGGGAGGAGGGGGAGGGAAGGGGAAGAGAGGGGACCGACCCATGACGGGTAAAAAGGGCAACACCAAAACCACACACACACACACACACACACACACAACACCACACACACACGCCCGCCCCGCACGCAACCCCACACACACACCACACACCACGCACGCACGCACGCAAAGCGCACACACAAAACACACACACACGCACACACCACGCACGCACGCGCGCACGCCCCACACAAAACACAACACACACCCACACCACAAAACCCCAAAACACACACACACACAAACACACACACACAAAACACACAGAGTCAGGAGAAGGGAAAAAGAAAAAAGAGAAGGACAGGGAAGGGGTTTTTTTATGACAGAGGGCAGACAGAGAAGAGGGGGGGGAGAAACAGAGACAGAGACACAGAGAAAAGGGTGGTGGGAAAACGGGGGGAGGGGTGGGGGGAGGGGGGGGGGAAAGAAAAGAGGTGTCAGAAAGGGGAAAGGGGGTTTTCCAGGGCCAGCAAGGGGCATCACTTACGTCATCGACCCCCTTTGTGCCCTTTGGGGCCAGGGGTCTTTTTAAAATTCCCCAAAAACCCCCCCCCCCTGTTCGTTTTCCCTTTGGGTTTTTGGTTTTTTTTTGTTTTGTTTTGTATTTTTCGTTTTTTTGGGTTGGGTTTTTGGTTTTTTCCCCCCCAAATAGTCATTGTATCGAACGTAAAATCTGGGAGGACTTTTGACAAAATCTGTGTCTGTCTTTTTCTCTGTCTCTGTCTCTGTCTCTGTCTCTGCTCTCTCTCTCTCTCTCTCTCTCTCTCTCTCTCTCTCTTCTCTCTCTCTCTCTCTCTCACACACACACACACACACACACACACACACACACACACAACACACACACACACACACACACACACACACACA
>JAFLJL010000840.1:27500-35000 GCA_018398815.1 Conus ventricosus
CCGGAAATATGACTGACTTCCTCTGAGTTGCAGCTTGCTAGACTACACGGCTTAAATAGTCAGCTCCGACATTCAGTCGACCGGGAATGTACTGCACTCGGTACCTGTAAGGCTGCAGTGCCATTGCCCAACGCAGAACCCTGCTGTTTTTCAGCTGTGCCTCCTGCAGGAATTTGAGTGGTTGGTGATCTGTCTCTATCACGAACTCTTTCCCATACAAGTATTTGTGGAACTTCTGCACGGCCCACACGACAGCTAAACACTCCTTCTCTACAGTTGCGTACCCTCTTCACACTTTGTCACTTCCTGCTAGCATACCTCACAGGAAACTCGACTCCTTCATGCTCCTGCAACAATACTGCACCTATCCCACCACCTGATGCATCTGTCCGCAACAAAATGGTTTGGACATATCTGGTAGCTTCAAGATGGACGGGAACCTAGTCTTTCCAGCACCGTCTGCAGTGCTTGCTCTGGCAGCGTCTGACCATTCGACCACTGCCGTTTCCCTGCCTTGACCAAATCACTGAGAGGACTCGTGATTGCAGCAAAAATTTGGGACAAACTCCCTATAGAACCCAATAAAACCTAGCAGACTCCTGACTTCTTTTTTGGGTCTTTGGTTCTCTCTGAATTCATCATCTTCTCCACCTTTCCTCTTTCCGGCTGCTTTGTGTCGCCTCCGACAACAAAACCTAGAACTCCAGGCTTGGAAAACCAACCTGGCACTTTGTTTGTCTGGCTGTGAGATTGGCTTGTCTCAACCTCTCTAAAACTGCTCCTAGCTGCCTCATATGCTCTTCCCATGTCTCGGATGCTATCAGAATGTCATCCATGAAATTCACAACACCTTCCAATCCCGTCAATAGCTTCCTCATCATCCGAGAGAAGACTGCAGGTGCGTTGACCATCCCAAAAGGAAGTACTCGCCACTGGTATAGCCCCATAGGAGTAGAGAATGCGTGACTTCCTTTGAGTCCTCACTCAGGGCTATTTGCCAGTAACCCTTGCTCAGATCATCCTGGTGAAATACTGGCTCTTGCTGTGGCGATCTGAGCGAACAGGTCTTCCATGTTTGGTATGACCTCTGCATCGACCTTGTGACACTGTTTCAGACGTCTATAGTCGACACAGAATCGATGCTCACCTGACTTTTTCCTCACTAAGACGAGGGGTGCACTATATGATGATTTTGGACGGTTCAATCACCCCAAGGTCCAACATCTTTTCTACCTCCTCCTCGATCACTTGCTTGGTGGCATAGGGGATCGGTAGGCTTTCACATGTACGGGTTTTCTGTGATGTTAACTCCACCGTACATGTCTCTAGAGTTGTCCTGCCTGGTTTGTCAGTCAGGGACGCCCTATACTGTTCCAGGAGCCCCCTAACTTCCTCCTGTCTCCTACTGTCTAGCCCTTCATACAGTGACACATCCCTGTATGACTCTTCTCCTGGAAACTCAGGCAACAAAATCCCCCCTTCTTCTGCTGGTCTCCTTCACCTCCATCAATGATTGCTGCTGCGCCTATGTGCTGAGTCTCACGCTGAATAATTTGCGGAGCAAATTTGCATGGAAAAGTTTTGATTTCCCATTCACATCGATTCGGTAGTCCTGATCTACCTTTTCAATGATGGTGAATGGTCCCTTCCAATGCATCAGCAGCTTGTTGTGATCCGTGGGAAGCAGTAACAGACTTGATCTCCCACCTTGAGGAATTGCTTCCTCACCTTCCTGTCATACTGCTTCTTCTGGACGACCCTAGCCTCCTGCAAACTCTCCCTTGCGACCTTACATGTCTCCTCGAGCCTATTGCGTAGGTCCACCACATACTGATAAGTGGTTTTGACCTCTTCGGACTCCTGTTCTCCGGACCACAGCTCTTTGAGAATGCACACTGGTCCCCGAACTGTCCGCCCATACAGCAGCTCAAATGGCGAAAAGCCTGTGCTTTCCTGAGGGGCTTCCCTGTAGCAAACAGTGCCGCTGGAATGTAGCGGTCCCAATCTGCTGGCCTTCCTCACAGAGCTTCTTTAAGATGCCCTTCAGCACACCGTTGAATCTTTCCACCAAGCCATTGCATTGTGGATGGTATGGGGTAGTGAGCAGCTGTGTGATCCCTAGCAGCCTGTTTGACCTCCCTCATCACGCCTGAGTGAACTGTGACCCCCTGTCACTGAGAATTTGTGCTGGCACATCCACGCGAGAAAAGATGTCTACCACCCTTCACGACCTGTTGCGTATCTACGCCTTTCAATGCAACCGCTTCTGGTATCTGGGCGCGTAGTCCACCAGCGTCAACACATACCTGTGCCCACCTTTGGAACAGGGGGCGATGGGCCAATCAGATCAACAGCCACCCTCCTGAATGGTGTGTCAATTAAAGAGGCTGTTTAAGAGGCGCCTTCCTCTTCACCCCTCTTGTGGGTGACCTTTGACACACGTCACATGACATGCAGAAACGCTTGATGTCTGCCATTGCTCCTGGCCAATGAAATCATCAAAGATTCGTCAGCTGTTTTGCTGGGGCCGAGATGACCCGCCATGAGCGACTCGTGACCCACTGACATGACAGTGTCACGATAACCTGCTGGTACCTCTAACTGAGTGGCACCTTACCTGTCTTCCCCTTGGTGAACACTCGGTACAACAGCCCCGCCTTTCACAAAAAAATTCTGTCTCACCTCCTCTAACCTCCTGTTTCTCTCCACCTCTTGCCAACTCCCAAGACTTCACGAGCGAAGGGTCTTGTTCCTGCGCTGCTCTAAACTCATCAGGCGACACATCTATGCCTGACTTCCTTGCCGGGAAAGACTAACGGTTTATCAACCTTTTTCCTCCTTCTTGCTCCCTGTCTGAACTGCTGCCCCTGTAGCAGTCAACAACTCAGGATCCCCTGGATCCTTTGCACCTGGAATATTTCCAAGATCAAATCATGAAGGGGTTTCTCCATCACCAACGCAGACAACTCGCCTGAGAAGTAAGGGTACGTACTTCTATCTTAGCAACTGGAAACTCCCTCACAGTGCCATCGATTAAGAGTACAGGTCTGGATTTGCCCTGTCAAATCCCCTTTCTCGACCAGCGTTGTTCGTACTACCCCGCATGAACAACCAGTGTCTTCGTAACAACTTTCACACCCTCTGCTGGCCAATCCACCCTTCTTCCACTGTAACGAACCACTCAGCCTAGTGCCCTCCATCCCTGACACTGACTGCTGTCCAGTGCTAGCCATAGGGTGCACTCCACCCCCTTCAGACTGAATCCCTTTTGGTTCCACTGCAGGGCGTTTCCCTTGACGACCCTTATCCACCTCTTGCAAGCTGCTGCCTTCTGGAACCTCATGCGACAATCCCTCGCCACATGTCCCTTCTTGTGACAAATGAAACACCTAATGTCCCTTTGCCCTTCCTTCTGCCCCACCACTGGTTTGCAGACTTTGCAGGAAACTCCCCTAGTCTCCTTGCACTCTTCTCACCTGTGCCTAGCACCTGTTTCTTTCTCCTGCACCTTAGTGCCCAAACGTGCCTCTCTATACACCTCTGCGAACTTCAACAACTCCCCTGCTGTCTCTGCTGTCTCTCTTTCAAATGTATGGTTAACTCAGGGCCGCAACCTGACAAAATCTGTTTTTTCATAACTAGCTCTTTCAACTCAGCGAACTCCTTCTTCGTACCGCTCAACTCTAACCATTTATCAAAATAGTGATCTAAACGTGCACCAAACGAATGTACGTTTCACCTGCTTGCAATCTAGCTGAACGAAAATTTCTTTCTGAATCCTTCCTCTGTGAGGTCAAATCCCTTCATTAACGATTCCTTCACAGCACCAAAATCAGATTGGGTGTCTGCTGGCAATGCAGTGAAAATCTGTAATGCCTTACCCATCAATAACGCAGACAAAATGACTGCCCACTCTTCTGGAGGCCAACCCTGACTGGTCGCAAACGTTTCGAAACGACTGATGTATGCATCAATCGAATCGGTTCCTTCAGAGAATTTTGGCAACTTGGGTCGGAGCATAGCTGCGCACAGAGTCACTGGAAACTGAACTCCCACCTCGGTGGTCTCCCTCTGCATTCTCACTTTCTCCAACTCTAAAATTTAACCTTTAATCTTTCCGTTTCCTGCGCTTCCTTCAGTCTTTCTGTTTCCTGCGCTTTCCCTTAGTCTTTCTGTTTCCTGCTTCATTCTTTCTGTTTCCTGCGCTTCCCTTATTCTTTCTGTTTCCTGCCTTATTCTTTCTGTTTCCTGCGTAACCTGATTTCATTAGCCTGAATCCTTAATCTTTCTGTTTCCTGCTCTGCGCTAGCTTTTCTACTGCGACGCGTCGTCTTTCCGCGCGTTCGTCCTTTCCATCTTTTGTTGGTTTTTCAACGAATGCACGCAACTCATCTCCTGAGTAACCTAGATCACGAGCGACGCTCACAAGTTGTTCAATAGGGGTGTTCTTTTCTTCCGCCATTGTATCTCTTTCTTTTTTTTTTTTTTGGAACAAGATTTTTATAACTACGACAGCCAAACTGGTGGTTACCGACACGAGTGACGTAATAGCACAATCCTATGAATGATAATATTAGCTTGGGACAACGTAGTTAGTTTTTATAAGAAAGCCCAGCGCCTGACCCAACTATGAGAGCGAATTATAGGAAATCTGTGCGAAATAAGTACTCTGGGCTGAAATGCCAAGCCTAGTATTAACTATCTTGGAACAATGCCAAGCCTATAATTTAACTATCTTGGAACATACAGTAAGACAACCCCTTGTCTTAGGATTACAATACTTGAATCCCACCCAGCTTCCTCTCTGAGAAGTTGAACAATTATAATAAATGGGCCAAATATCCTGGCAAGCTCGCCAATAAATTGTCAACCTCGGTGATGTCAGTGGAGGAAGGACTAGCGCACAGCCCAAACACACCTCACAGCTTGCTTACAATCTCATTCATATATCATGCATTCGTCACATCAAACCACTAGTAAAGTCTATACTTTACTACACATGTTCATAGAACGAAACATCAATGCATAATGGAATCAAACAAAATAAAACATCTCTCTTTTCCCCGAACTCACAAAATCATTTTTCTAAAACATCATTGACTAACCCGGGTATAAATAGATTTCTACTTTACCTGGCCAGGTGATCTTAACTATTCACGAATCACTGTCTCTTTTTCTTTTCCTTTTTTTTTCTTTCACTGTCACTTTTCACAACACGGCACAACTGCTGCACTGGTGTTGGTCTACTTGCACACCGGTCAAGCTGGGCTGCTGGCACCGGTCAGGCTGGACTGCTGATGAAAGTGGCGCTGGCCAAGTATGAGGTCGAACCCCAGTGAGGATAGAACAGTGACTATCAACATCGATCTGTTCTCCTCTCTTTCTTCCTCATTAACGCATTGCACTCTCTCTCTCTCTCTCTTCTAGTCTGCTCTTATCAAATGGACATGTTGCTTTCTTTTCTTTTTTCTTTTCTTTCTTTCTTCTTCATTAGTTAGCAACTCTCTCTCTCTCCACATCTCTCCTCATCCTTCCTCTGCAGACTATCTCATGCTAATCTTTCAACTTGGTTCTCTTCTCTCCTCCCCTCATCTCCCTCTGCTCTTCTCTCCTGCAGAGCTTCCACTCCGAACCTCTCTCTCTCAGTCTCTCTGTTCGTTCTCATCTCCCTGCCTTCCTGTAGGCGAGAGCCTACTCCCCCGAACTTTCTCCCTCTCTCTCTCTGTCTGTCCTTTTTCTTCCTTCCCTACTTAACTGCGCCGTGTGGCTTAACTCGTGGACACTGGTCACTCTAAAGTGCTAGATGAGTCTGGGTAGGCTCCAAGACGTTGGCTGGTAGACCAATCGAGACATTCGGCCAGACAGCTTAGTCCGTCTACAGACAGTGCTGTCTCCACGAGAGCTAAAAATAGCCTTTAATTGGCTGAGGCGACAGGTGAATGCGTCGGTCAGCTATTTAGTCCGGCTGGTTGGACAGACCGTCTCTGTGGAGGATGAGGATTAGCCTCCCCCTTTGCTTAATTGCCTGGATCCGAACCATGGGGGCCGTCCGCCTGACGCCCAGAATATTTGCGTTAGAGCTTAAGTCCAACTGGGCTGGTGGCGATTGACCACGAATTTGGTTGAGTTTATTTTTTACCGTGACAATTTCCATCGTGACTATGGTGTATAACAACCTCTATTTTCCTAAGTATTATGAACGAAATGTTCTTCTTTACTGTTGTTCGTATTGGCCTCTATTTCATCTAGTCTCATTTTGAACAACATGTTCATCGTGACTGTTGTGCGTAACAACCTCTATTTCCTGTGGTCTAATTATGAATAACATGTTCATCGTGATTTGTGTGTAACAACCTAGATTTTCCTTTCTCTTAAATGCATTGCCAGGGTCAGGAAGATCGCCAATACTTCCAGAACATTTTCGCTATCATTTGGAAGACTGGCTGCCCGCACATCCGAGCAGGAACACCAGAAAATCATTCCGATTCAAAACAAGTTCTCTGGATATGTTTGTGAGCTTTACAACGAAATTTAGAGAGAAAAAATTTTGTCTTCCGACCCAGACTCACAAGATGGACAGCTGACGTTTATGGTCCCCCTGCGCTAACAGAGGTATTGTATTCTAACAGCTGTCTAACACACAGCGTTTAGCGTTTATTTTCGGCACTTCTGCTGATTAAATGAATCCCAAAGATGTGTATTTGTAATCAATGCACTGAGAATGGAATCCACCTGCAAAGAAAGGATATTTGAAAAGAAAATGCGATTACTGTAATGAAACACAGAAACGCACCCTCCCCTCCCCCACCTCCCCCACCTCCCCACCTACTGAATGCACGTATTCCACAGTATTGTCTGTCTGAGTTTTCGTGCGTTCAGTGACAACCGGGTCAGTGCTTCTGTCCACACTATCCCTGGTCACTCTGAGAGAGAGAGAGAGAGAGAGAGAGAGAGAGAGAGAGAGAGAGAGAGAGAGAGAGCATACCGGTCATAAAACAGCCTCTTCCAGTGTGTGTGAATTGAGCTGAAGGCGCGCGTTGGCTGGACCTGGTGTGATGGACAACACATCCTACGCGTCTGTATGTGGGAAAGAATGTGTAGTGCAAAGGCGTGTGCATTGCTGTAAGTTTACGGTCAGCTGTTAGTGTAAGGGTTCCACAGACGTCTTCCTAATCATTCAGACATGTAATACCCATCTTTTTATCATTTTTAAGACCACTTCCTCACAGACATCTTTTTTTTTCCAGGTTGTTTACGTGGCAGAATCCTGCGTTTAACTGCCTGGCAGAGGGTTATGAATTTGAACCTCACACGAGGGGTCGGATTGCATCGACTTAAAAACCTCTGTCCGCCCAGCAGTGGGTGTGAACTTGATTCAGTTCAGGGTAGGATCATGACAGTGGAAGGAGAAGGATGGGCCTCGCCTTCCGTCATGCCGTGCCCTAGACATGGAGAACCTCTGACATTTCACAGCTCCGACAGCCGACAGGCTTTGGGAAT
>JAFLJL010000840.1:42500-50000 GCA_018398815.1 Conus ventricosus
TTGTTTATTACTTTGCATTACTTACAGTACTCTTGCTGCTATGCTACACTCAATTTGAAGCGTACTTGCCTAATTCCGGAAAAATTGACACATTTACATACAAGCACGCATGCACACACACACACACACACACACACACACACACACACACACACACACACACACACACACACACACACACACACACACACACACGCCCGCGCGCGCATACACGCACAGACTCGCACTCACACACATACACTCACATCCACAATTTGTCCCTGTATCTGGCCATCTCCAATCTTAACTCATATCATAAGAAATTTTTATTCATACGACACATTTCAAGAAACAACCACACAGTTAATCCGCACATTCCATATACTTCAACACATCGTCTGATATCACTTTTAGTGGAAGGACGTTAAACTGAAGAAACACACACACACACACACACACACACACACACACACACACACACACACACACACACACATGCACACACACGCGCGCACGCGCGCGCGCACGCACACATGCACTCACGCAGGCACCCACGCGTACGCACGCACTCACATATGCACTTAAACAATGTACGTCTGATTGGGGGGAAAGTTAGAATGGATAACATCATTTATAATTGCCGCTGTTTTGTAATAGTAAACTGTTTTGTACGTAAAATGAAATGTGTGGTATTTAGGAACATCACTGCTATTTCAGACAACAGAACTATACCATATCCATTTTCACATAAGCTTCGTGCACCAAGTTATTGGTGTATCATATTCATCGGTATTGTTGGTGTAGAGTAAGAAGCATCTCACATTCATCGGTATTGTTAGTGTAGAGTAAGAAGCATCTCACATTCATCGGTATTGTTGGTGTAGAGTAAGAAGCATCTCACATTCATCGGTATTGTTGGTGTAGAGTAAGAAGCATCTCACATTCATCGGTATTGTTGGTGTAGAGTAAGAAGCATCTCATATTCATCGGTATTGTTGGTGTAGAATAAGAAACATCTCATATTCATCGGTATTCGTAAGTTCATGGGGACTGTAGCTGGACGGAAGTAATAACGCTCTTCGGAGGTAGGCGGGCGGGGGGGGGGGGGGGGGGGGGGGGGGGGGGGGGGGGGGGGGGGGGGGGTAGTGGGGGGGGGGGGGCTCCTGCTGGCTCGGTAGGGACTTCTGAGAAAGGGGGAGGGGGAGGCGGGAGTGGTGGTAGAGGGGCTGACAGGTGGTGTCCTGCGTGTTGTTTCTGACAGGCACCACAGAACACAATCGCAGTGACACAACAGCTGTGCAGTGTTTCCTCTTGCGGGTTGTTTCATGACAACTTGATATCAACTGTTCATTGTGGATTGCTGATGCTGGGGCTACGTCAGGTTAACCCTGGATGTTGCTGTGGACGGGAAGCTGGGATAAACGCCGTCGGAGGAGTGCTAGCAAAATGACACGGATGATGAGACAGCAAGCAAAACAAACAAACAAACAATAACAAAAAAAAAAAAAAACAATCTGTGCTAGTCTGCATAATCATGACAAGTTTAATGGAGCTTCAGCCAGTATGTAATGCTCTTTACAGATACTGTAATACTGAAATGGCATCCACAGATTCTTCCAAGACCAGTTTAAAGCGTGTAAAGGAACGCTCAGAAATCTCTTAAAGGCTAATGTATGTACAGTTCCTATGAATTGACCGTTTAATATCAGTGACTTCAACGTCGTTCTCAAGACGCCAGATCTTGGCTGCGAAAGTCAGAATCGGCTCGATTTGTGACTGAAACTTTCAGAAATAGATGCATGTAAATCTGTTGTATTTCATCTTCGTGTGATTTCAGTATCTCAGTAACTCCCCCTTTCTCTTTCCTGCAACATCAAAGTAATAGTAATACTCATTTTTTGTTGTAAAATACCTTCCAGATATTTATATGAACTTGCTTTTTAATGCCATCATTTCCATAAGACCACCTATCTCCGGAAGATGAATGTTCGCCTATTCTAAATGCCATACATTTTTGCTCGTCATTTAAAACTGTCATGCATAATCGACCTGCTTCTCTAAGTATTTGCGTTGATTCAAAAGACCAGTGAATGAATAAATAAGACAGCTGCGTAACATCACCATCAAATATCATGTGAAATATTTCTATGGAACTAAAGTAAGTTGAATACCATGCTTTTCTCTCTTTGACAAACTAATAGCTAGCTCGTTAACAAACAAACAAAAAAGATGTAGGGTGCTCAGCAGATAACCTTGTTTACATCCCCTCGACATTCAAAACGATAAAAAAAAAAACAATATCATCTAAAGTGCACACATGTCAATACAGAATTGTGAACCACTTTTAGAGCATGGTACAATTTGCTTTGACACAAGTTCGCCCACAGTGTATGGCTTTTCACCTAATCGAAGCTTTTTAAAAGTCAGCCAAAGAAACGACTGGGAATTCTTGAGCAAACATTTCTGCACTACTTACTATATTTCAGAAACATCAGTTGTACTGTTACCAGCACTAGAACCAGCTTGTTTGTTTATGAAAGAGAGAGAGAGAGAGAGAGAGAGAGAGAGAGAGAGAGAGAGAGAGAGAGAGAGAGAGAGAGAGAGAGAGAGAGAGAGAGAGAGAGTTGCTGTCTGTGTCAAACTCTCGCATCAGTAGCGAAGAACGAAGAACACTGGTGATTGCAAAAGCACACATGTCTACTTAGGCAGGAGAAGACACACAAGAAGCGGCACTAGCCTCAACGCGTCTCGGCTGCTGACAGGCGCCATGACAGTCACGTGATTGATCATCCTGTGACGTTTATTGGAGCAGGCAAAGCTGGCGGATTTGCTTGGAGCTCAGGGCCAGCGAGGAAGACTTGATGTAGCTGTTTAGCCTCTTCCTTGGCACGTCGTCTCTTATCGTTGTTGTTCTCTCTCTCTCTCTCTCTCCTCTCTCTCTTCTCTCTCTCTCTCTCTCTCTCCTCTCTCTCTTCCTCTGATCTCTCTCTCTCTCTCTCTCTCTTGGCCTTGATGTGTGTACGTGTGGGCGGACAAATCTGGGGCGGATAAAAGCGAAAAATCATCAGATTAATGATATGATTGCATCAATAGGTGAATGAATACGGAAGGGGCAAATAGATAGTTGATTTATTGAACATTGATGAATGGACAGCAGTGTTAATTGTGTTGCTATTTTGTTGTTGTTGTGATGGTTCCCATTGTATTTCTTGTTGTTGTTATCGTTGTTGTCGTCGTTGTTGTTGTTGTTGTCGTCGTCGTCATTGTTGCTGTTGATGTTGTTGCTGTTTGTGTTGTTGTAGTTGTAGTTGTTGTTGTTCTTGTTCTTGTTGTTGCTGTTGTTGTTGTTGTTGTTTCTTCTTCTTCTTTCTTCTTCTTCTTCTTCTTCTTCTTCTTCGTCGTCGTCGTCGTCGTCGTCGTCGTCGTCGTCGTCGTCGTCGTCATCGTCGTCGTCATTGTCGTAGGCGTTGTGTGTGTGTGTGTGTGTGTTTTTTGTTACTGTTGTTTTTGTTGTTGCTGCTCTATTGTTGTTGTTGTTGTTGTTGTTGTTGTTGTTGTTGTTGTTGTTGTTGTTGTTGTTTTTGATGATGTGCTGACAGTAACAATAATAATAACAATGAAAATAATTATATGAAGATGAACAACAACAACAACAAAGAACAGCTGGAATGACACCCAGAAAAGAAGGATGGAAACACTGTTTTCCACAGTGAGAGAAGTGAAGAAGGATGGAAACACTGTTTCCACAGTGAGAGAAGCGAAAAAGGATGGAAACACTGTTTCCACAGTGAGAGAAGCGAAGAAGGATGGAAACACTGTTTCCACAGTGAGAGAAGCGAAGAAGGATGGAAACACTGTTTCCACAGTGAGAGAAGCGAAGAAGGATGGAAACACTGTTTCCACAGTGAGAGAAGCGAAGAAGGATGGAAACACTGTTTCCACAGTGAGAGAAGCGAAGAAGGATGGAAACACTGTTTCCACAGTGAGAGAAGTGAAGAAGGATGGAAACACTGTTTCCACAGTGAGAGAAGTGAAGAAGGATGGAAACACTGTTTCCACAGTGAGAGAAGTGAAGAAGGATGGAAACACTGTTTCCACAGTGAGAGAAGTGAAGATTCAAGGAAACCACATTTCAGAGTACGTCAGTAAGATCCGACTGAGTGATGGGGAGCCGGAAGAAGGAGGGGGTGGGCTGGGCGGAAAAAAAAAGAGAGAAATGAAAGAAGGAAGAACGGAAAGAAAGGGATGACTAAAACTAAAGAAAAGTTACAGAAAAGAAAATGAATGAATGAATGAATGAATGAATGAATGAATGAACGAACGAATGAATGAATGAATGAATGAATGAATGAATGAATGAATGAATGAATGAATGAATTAAAGAAGATGGAAGGAATATAAAACTAAAAAAGGAAAAAGACAGAAAAAAAGCTAGAAAGAGATTGACAGACAGACAGAGAAAAGAAAGAAAGAAAGAAACAAACAAACAAAGAAAGAAAAAAGAATAAAGAAGAGACAGAAAGAAGAGGCAGATAGAGGAATAAAAAAAAAGGAAAGAAAGGAGAGCAATTTGAGACGTAAAGGGACAGACTGAACGGAAAGAGAAAAACACAGACCGACGTGGACAGACTATAGCAAACCGACAAACAGACTGACAAAAAAAAAGAAGAAGAAAAGACAAAAGAAAACAAACGTCAAAGAAAGACAGACAGAGCGAAAGGCAGAAAGTCCTGATTCGTTGACCTTGAGTCGGGGTAAATGTCGTTGACCTTGAGTCGGGGTAAATGTCTTCTTGTTCTTTGACATCTCCAATGATATGTTGCTTTGGCCTCTAGTCTTCTTCTCTTCTCTGCCCAGATCCTCTGCTAAGCCTCTTTTTTTTTTTCTTTCTTTTTTTTTTTTTTTTTTTTTTTTTTTTTTGCGTCTTCCGGATGTGTTGTGTCTTTGTCAAGAGATGACTAACACCAACGCTCTGGGTAAGCCCAGCCTTCTGGGTGAAGAATTTGACCATGTACGGACAGAAAAGTAGAGGAGGCCAAACGCTTTCACTTGTAACACTTGTTTCAACGTAGGAATTCTCCAAATCATAGCTCGTACTTCCCGTTGTTCCATGTCACTCGACAGTGTTTCTCGGTGAAACACGCACACCGAACAAAGAAAGAAAGAAAGAATGAAAGAAAGAAAAGAAAGAAAGACAGACAGAAAGAAAGAAAGAAAGAAAGAAAGATAGAATGAAAGAAAGAAAGAAAGAAAGAAAGAAAGAAAGAAAGAAAGAAAGAAAGAAAGAAAGAAAGAAAGAAAAGAGAAAGAAAGAAAGAAACAAACAAACAGAAACAAAAACAAAAAGCAAAATAAGCATAAAGAGCAGTGAGTATATTGAGCTGTTTCATTCAAGGCATATCATATGAAAAAAAAAAGAAACAAACAAACACATAACTTTGAGCGATGTGTGTTTCGTAGCTGTTGCACTCGAAGCATGTCACACGATACAACGCCCACGACAACATTCCATGTTCGGGTAGTTGCTCCGCACCGTTACCTAGTGCACAAAATCATTGAACTGTATCATTGAATTGTAGCTGTTTAAATGATGGTGTTTCTTTCGTTCTTTCCTTTTTTCACCCCCTCTCTCTCTCTCTCTCTCTCTCTCTCTCTTTCTTCTCTTCTCCTTTTCTTCCTCCTCCTCCTCCTCCTCCTCCTCCACTTCCTTCTTGTTCGTCGTCGCGTCGTTATCGTCGTCATCGTCATCGTCGAAGTCGTAGCTGTCGTCGTCTATTTATTCTTTTCTTGTTCTTCTTGTTCTTCTTGTTCTTGTTCTTGTTCTTCTTCTTCTTCTTCTTCTTCTTCTTCTTCTTCTTGCTCTTGTTCTTCTTCTTGTTCTTCTTGTTCTTCTTCTCCTCCTCCTCCTCCTCCTCCTTCTCCTTCTCCTCCTCCTCCTCCCCTTCTTCTTCTTCTTCTTCTTCTTCTCTCTGCTTCTTCTCCTCCTCCTCCTCCTCTCCTCCTCCTCCTCCTCCTCCCCCTCCTCTCCTCCTCCTCCCCCTCTCCCTCCTTCTCCTTCTTCTTCTTCTTCTTTTGTGAAGAGTCACTGGGACTCCAAACTGAAGAACTGTTCCTCCTACTTTCGTTAGTTGCATGCTAAGGCCAGTGCCTCTGCAAATAGTTTCCTTGTCCACTCTGCAATGTTCAGCTCACCCTTTGTTTTCTTCTGTCTTCCACCCCGTCTCCCTCCCTCAAAAGTTCCCTGGAGGATTGATTTAGCACCGTCGCTGGATCTTGTTACATGGCTATAGCAATGTAGGGTCTTTTTAACCGATGTCAGAAGAACGTCATATGATCCGATACGTTGATTGACACTTTGGGCTCTTGCGAGGTACAGCGCTCTATAAATATCCTTTTACATTACATTACATTACTTTGACGCACCGTTTCCTTAGAGATATGATCAATGTACTGGATGTTTAGCATCTTTCATCCTCTTCGGTTGCGATTCTTCCTTCCAGATCCGCTGAGACTGTTCATGTCTCTCAAAGTGGAAAGAAGATGGTGTGGACCATTGCAAGCAGAAACCAGGTTTTGTGTTTCATGGAGATGTTCTTGTGCTTCCAGTGAGGTTTCGCTCTGGGTGCTGTCTTTGCTGCTCTTGGAAGGATTTCTGTCGGATTCTCCATTGGTCATGATGAATGGGAGGTAGATGGACAGTTGAGAACATTCATTCTTCTGTTCATGGGCAGTTATAATAGTAGTAACGTTCCTGTTACTTTCTATCGCCGTCTTCAGGTCAAGAGATCTTGAAATAAATCCACCCGAAACGAAGCTTTTACCGGTTGGGAATTGAAGCCTGCTTAGTTTTCCGATGCTATTTGATTTTCAAGGGTTGTAATACCTACCAGCGTGCTGTTTATTAGTTCTTGATGAGAAATCCACAAAACAATATTTCGTCGATCATGCGTTCAGGTTAAAATGACAGCACGATTGAAACAGGTTCTACCCTTGTTAAGCGGCTGGCACACGAGCCTCCCCGCCCGTACGCTTCGGAAGTACCGGTCGAACCCGATCCCAAACATACCGTCTGTCATAGCAGATAACGTCTCTGGTCATAGTAAACGTAAACGGACTTCGGCATCCAGTTAAACCCGACCGTTCGAAATACACCGTGATCTATTCGAAACGGACAGTTAGTATCCTCCATCCAATCAACGCTCAGTATTGAGCCAACACCCATGACAAAGGAAAAATGGCGTCGTCCAGCAAGGCGGTCAGACTGTCCGATTCGGAGACCAAACATTTGATTGAATCGTACCAAGGCCATGATGTGCTTTGGAATGTCAACTCAAAAAAATATGAGAATCTAAATATTCGAGAAAAAGCTTCGTATTCAGTTGTACAGTCCTTTGAAGCGGCATGTGGGATCAAACTCGAAGGTTTTAAAACTATCGTGAAGCACTCCGTCCGTTCGACACTGACTGGTCGGACCGCACAGGTTCAAACGTTTCGTCTCAACTGTACGGACGAAAAGGCTCG
>JAFLJL010000840.1:60000-64196 GCA_018398815.1 Conus ventricosus
CACTACTCAATTACTTACTCACTACTAAAAAATATGCGCGCGCGCGCGCGTGTGTGTGTGTGTGTGTTGTGGTGTCTGTGTGGTGGTGTTCTTGTGTGTGTGTGTGTGTCTGTGTGTGTCTGTGTGTGTTCTGTGTGTGTGTGGTGGCAGGTATGTAGATTGTATGGTGTAACTGAAGTTCACACACCCACACAAAAACACACACAACCACACACACCACACCACACACACACACACAAACATTCCACACATCCCACACACAACCCACAACACACACACACACACCACACCCCACACACACCAACACACACACACGCACGCACACACACACACACGCAGCACGCCACCCCCCCAAACACACGCACACACACAACATACGAGCCCCGCCGCTAAAACCACACAACCACGCAACACACACACACACACCGCACACGCAACACACACACACACACACACAATTAACTATCAAATGCCCCACACACACACCACACACCACACCCCACAACACCCCACACACACAACACATACACTGCACTAATTACACAACACACACACACACACCACACACACACACCACCACACACACAACACACACACACACGCACGCACGCACGCACGCCGCACGTACACACCACACACACACACACACACCACACACCCCACACCGCACGACACACGACGAAAAGCACAACGCGGAGAGTGAAAGGGTAAATATTAAAGGGGAGGGAGGAGAAGGGGGGGGAGAAGAGATTGAGGGAAAGGAGAGTGAGAGAGAGGGAGGGGGAGAAGGAGGAGGGGGGGGGAGAGAGAGAGAGATTCTTTGAAAGAATATGTGCGGTGATGCTTGCTGTTGACAATAAATCAAAACGTAGTGAGGCCTTCCACTACGGAGTGGTCGTGTAAAATGGCCACTCATTGTGTGCCTTCGTCTTCTTTTCCTTCCCAGGGCTTCGTTAAAAAACAAAAAAGACAAAAAGGATAACAGAAAAATTCGCGCACCCCACCACACCCATTTCCCGTCGGGGGCCTCGTTTCTGTTTCCCCCTCCTCTTGTACCTACTCCCTTTTCCCCCTCCCCCCCCTCCCCCCCCCAACCCCCCCCCCTCGTGACCTTGAAAAAAGCTATTCTGACAGCTAAAGGGCTAGCCCTGTCGGGCTGCCAGGTTTTTCGTCCCAAAAAGGGGCATGAAAAGGGTAGTTTTTCACAAACAACACAAACACACAACGCATGCCGCACACACAAACACCACAACACCCCCACAACACACACACAACCCCACACACTAATAATGGTAAATCCTTTGATTGTAGGGGAAACCCTCGGCAATCTTGTCTCCAAGGGAACAGATTGGTGAGGGGCCGATGCTTGACTTTTACCAATCGGTCACTGAGAGCTATCAAACAAGGGACGCTACTTTTTCTCTTAACGAAGCGTGCACAAAGTGTTATGGCGACTTAATCAAAGGGAAAAAATCTGTCGGTTATACGAAATTTTTTGGGCCAGATCTATGAACCCAAAACTGGTGTTGAAAACTTGGATAGAAAAAAGATAAGTTTACCATGCTCCGTTTTGGACGAGCTTTTCAAATATGCGTGGTTATTGTGCTACCCAAAATTACACTCAACTTTTCTGGTTTTTTTTTGTTTGTTAGTTTTCTTTTATTAATTGGTTGATTTATTGATGGTTGATTGATTGATTTATTTATTGATGTTGATTTTTGATTTATTGATTTATGAATGGTTTGTTTATTTGTTGTTTGTTTTTTTAATTTCTATTTGATTTTTATATTTTCTTTTTTTTATTTTTTTATTGATTTTTTTCGTTCTTTATTTTTTTATTTTTTTTGTCATCTGTTCCTATCTAATTCTTTTTTGGTCAAAACCTCGTCGTAAGGGAGGGGGAAATGATGATTTTCCGAGTGCTCTTCGTTAGAAAACTTTTATGACAGATTGCAGATAGAAGTTGGTTTACTCGCTTCTCTCTCTCTCTCTCTCTCTCTCTCTCCTTTTCTCTCTCTCTCTCTCTCTCTCTCTTCTCTCCCTATCTCTCTCTCTCTCTCTCTCTAACACACACGCATGCACACGCTCTCTCTCTCTCTCACCTCTCTCTCTCTCTCTTTCACACACACACACACACACACACACACACACACACACACACACACACACACACACACACACACCACACACTTCCCACACTTACACACAGGAGGTACGCGCGCGCGCACGCACGCACACACACACACACCACACACACACACACACACACACACAACACACACACACGCACGCGCACAAAAACACACAACACACACACACACACACAAAACCACACACATGCATGCCCCACCCCCCCCCCCCCCCCCCCCCCCACCCCCCCCCCCCCATCACACACCACACACCCCACGCGAGATACAGAGACAGAGAGAGAGAGAGAGAGAGAGTGGAGAGAGAGAAGAGGACAGAGAGGAGAGGAGAGAGAGAGAGAGAGAGAGGAGAAGGGGAGGAGAGGAGAGAGAGAGATGAGAGAGAGGAGAGAGAGAGAGAGGAGAGTTGTACAAGGGCAAGTAAGAAAACGAGGACGGTGAGGACAGGAGAGAATAAGGAGGGGAAGGGAAGTGAAAGGGTGGGCGATGGGGAGGGGGGGGGGGGGGGCTCTTGAAGGGAAAGGGGAAGACGGATACTGGGAGTGTAGGGGGTGGGGGTGGGGGGTGGGGGTGGGGTGAGTGACGAAGATACATGTGGCTGAATCACGTATCATGCTTTCACACGTGACGACTGTCGAATTCACTTCCGTGACATGTCCTTCCCTCCCCATCCCCTTCCCCCCTTCTCCTCCTTTCCCTCCTCCCACCCCCCCCCCCCCCCCCCCCCCCCCCCCCCCCCCCCCCCCCCCCATCCCTACTGTCCCCTCTCCTTCAGAAACCCTTCAAAAACCCTCTCGCTGTAGCCAGCTCTTAACGCTTTTACTACACCTTGAAAGATTAGACAGTGATGCCCCCTCTACCACCACCACCCCAGAGAACGTATAAATGCCAATCTGACTCACTTGCTCAACCACGAGTTTTTGGGCGAAAGTGGCCTAAAAAGCCGCCTTTTCCTGTGGCGGAAGAGAGAGAGAGAGAATCACCGACAACCCTGACAAAACCGTTAAGGTCAAGTTGCCCTCAGAACAGACAGACAGACAGGAGAGAGAGAGACAGAGAGAGACAGACAGACAGACAGTTTTCGGGCGAAAGTGCCTAGAATCAGCATATTATGTTCTCTGACAAGTAAGACGTCAATAACCAAAAAATAACGATTATCTACAAACAAACATACTGTGTAGGATTATCCGTTTTCAATACTAATTTACTAAACTTTTCAGATTTCAGTTTTTGCTTAATCCTATGTTTTTCTGATCATTTTCACAACAAACATTTTCACGCATACATTCATCAAATGCATTCGGTCTTTCATGTGAAATAAAACTACAGTCTTTAACTGTTCTCTAAAGTCTTTTAAAACCGAGTTATTTTTTGGCATAAAATCCACACACTTATCCAGCATGTCTTCCGCTGAAAGCGAGTTTCGACAAAGTGTTTCTCTTTTTAAACTATGTCTCTTTCTGCCGAACAGTCATCTATAATAAATAGTGTCTGCGTTCCTTCAAACAGTCTATAAAACTGTTCTAAACACTCACTCAGTTTATTGCTAGGATTAACTAAATATATGTCATCATCTGTCCATATAAACCTTCTATCATGATATGCTTTGTTCCATTTAAGTGTTGGACAGAAAACCCCAATATGATTAAAATTTATAACGATAAACTGTTTGAACAGGTCGAGGATAAATATTGTTTTTCCACAACCAGTTTGTCCACAAATTAATGAACAATGAGGGGTTTTTGTCATAAAGTTTAACTCCTCCATAGTTTTATAACAGAATTTAATCTAATCCAGTTATTGTTTTTATCATACTCTCTGTTAAAACTTGTTCAGTATAATAAAATCCCATAAGATCTAAATGTGTAAGATTAATCCAATTCAGTTCTGTAAGATTGTTTCTATTTAGACTAATATTGATTTTGTTGCTTGTTGTTATGACCTTAATATCCTCACCATTGTGAAGAATGACGACGGTAACTTTAAGTTTTTCAAAGTCTAAGTTTTGCAGCTAATTAGAATTCCTTTTAGAAGGACCGCACACCATCC
>JAFLJL010000841.1:0-2500 GCA_018398815.1 Conus ventricosus
CAGATCCCAGAAAATATACTGAAGTGTTGTGAGTTGTGAGTGTGGTGTGTGTGTGTGTGTGTGTGTGTGTGTGTGTGTGTGTGTGTGTGTGTGTGTTTGTTGTTGTTGTTGTTTTTTTTAGATGTATATATTTATAACCGGTAGGCTTCACAGTATTACAGAGAGATCAACGAATGCTTTGACTGCATCTTTTCTCCCCACAATTGTACAGACAGATCAGCGAATGCTATGACTTCATCTCTTTTCTCCCCTCCCAGATTCAGATCGCAGCTGACACAGGCAACATTAAGGCGATGTATGACGGCATCAAGCAGGCATTGGGCCCAACGCAAAAGAAAACTGCCCCTCTGAAATCAGCTACAGGGGAGGTGATTCAGGACAGAGAACAACAGATGGAGCGCTGGGTAGAACACTACACTGGAGCTATATGCAAGGGAAAATGTTGTCACAGAAGATGCCCTGAATGCCATACAGTGCCTACCAGAACTGGAAGAGCTTGACAGAGAACCAACCATAGAGGAACTCAACGAAGCCCTGGACGCTCTTGCCTCTGGCAAGGCACCAGGGAAAGACGGTATTCCCGCCGAAGTACTTTAGTGTTGTAAAGAGACACTCACCACCGAGTTGCATGAAATCCTCTGCCTCTGTTGGAGTGAAGACGAAGTACCACAAGACATGAGGATGCTAACGTCGTCACACTGTACAAAAACAAAGGTGACAGAAGCGATTGCAACAATCATCGCGGCATATCCCTCCTCAGTATCGTTGGGAAAGTCTTTGCACGAGTAGTACTGAAGAGGCTCCAAGTACTTGCAGAGCAAGTTATCCTGAATCGCAGTGCGGTTTCCGTGCTAACAGATCCACTATAGATATGATCTTCTCCCTTAAACAACTTCAGGAGAAATGCAGGGAGCAAAGGCAGCCACTCTTCATTGCCTTCATAGACCTCACAAAGGCTTTCGATCCGGTCGGCAGGGATGGCCTCTTCAAGATCCTCCCCAAGATTGGATGTCCACCCAAACTTCTCAGCATCATCAGATCCTTCCACGAAGACATGAAAGGCACTGTCGTTGTCACGTTCATACGGCCTTGATAGTGTTGTGATACTATTTTTATTCTGTGTTGTTTTGATTAGTTTTAGAACACGGAAGTGCGACGTACTCGGCACACATTTTTAAAGTTACGTCATCGCGATTGCGTCATCGTCCACGACTTATTCTAGCACAATAACAAGACGGCAAGGCGACAAGTTGGAAACGAAGATTTTCGATTGGTCAAAAACATACGGTATTGCGTTCTCTTGGAGATCCAGATTGACGTTGGTCAACGCCACAGGGATGTCGACTGTCGGACCTAGTGGTCGCCCGTAGGGAGTTTCTGAGGTAAGTATCGATCTGGTAGAATAGTTAGTTATCAGTCCTATCGATGTGCAGGATAGTCGAGGATACTGGGCGATGGCTGCTATCATTTGTATCGTGTTGTTTACAGGATTCCTAGGCGCAGAGGCGTGGAGCTGCCTGCCTGAACCTGCCGTACCATTCTTAACCCATCGTTACTATTTTCTTTCAGGTTTCGAATCGGGTGTGAATGAAGCCACACTAGGGAGATAGTGGTGATGTAAGTGCGTGTGTGCATGAGCAATTGTATTTTTTATGCGATCGGCCAGGCTTGGTCACTCAAAAAGAGACACTGATTCCTTTTGTTACAGACTCCACCTATGTTGGGATATTAATTCTTCAATCAAAGTTAGCCATCGTCGTACATCAAGAATTCATCAAATTCATCAATAAACATCGTCTCCATTATCTCCGATAATCATTGAACAAGAAACGAAGAGGACAATATTGTGTTGGTGCCGATGTATTGTTGTTAGTAACTATATCGGTGCTTCGGAAGAAGACGAAGAGGACAAGCGATATTTGTATTTTGTACCGATATAGATTTTGCTTAGTATTTATATCGGTGCTGCAGAAGAAGAGAGGACGAGTGATATTGTGTTTCATGCCGATATATATTATTTATTATTGTATCGGTGCCCAGAAGAAAACAAAGAAGACAAGTTATATTCATCGGAAGGCGCTTAGCACACACGCAATTCAGCAAGAAGATCATCAAGGTGTATTGACGGTGTGTGTGATCGTGAAGCAGCAAGATTGCAAAGTGACATGGACAGTGCTCAAGAATTTCAGTGCGGTAACGGAAGAATTCCAGGCACGGTGACCACGACGACGTCTTCTATAATCAGATAAGCAGAGAGAGAATGTAACACGAAAACGATACAGCACACACGCACATAGATACACCAAAAAATTGTAAGTGGCGAGAGAGAGAGAGATAAGAGTGCATGATTGTGAGTTCATTAAGTTAAATCATTGTCCGCGTAATTTGTGAACCCATTGCCACTCATTCACACCAAATCATCCTTCACTCATACACACGACATTCATATTCATATCATTCATCATTAGTGTAATAAAATTTGTTGAATCGTATCCATCCT
>JAFLJL010000841.1:7500-16401 GCA_018398815.1 Conus ventricosus
TGCATAATTATAACCCACATCAGTTGGTAGCACACACACCTATGAAGCTTTCAACCGCCATTTCTTTTGCTGTGTTTTCCCACATCGTCTGTTGCTACAGAAACTAATGGAGCCTGGGCCATCACCATTTTCTCCTCTGGGTCCTGCTTCATCTGTTCCCCCCAAAAACACACCGTGCGTTTAGTGACCGCTGAAGCCTCCGCATATTCCAGCATAAGCCGTGATCGCAGACACCTATGGCGCCTTCAGCCTCTTCTGGTTTGCAGTCATTTTAGTTTCATCGATAGTTATCATCAGTCTAATGCTCTGTTGAACGATCAGACCCCCCCCCCCCGCCTTCCCTCCCCCCCCCCCCCCCCCCCCCCCCCCTCGACTTTTCCTTCGCTAGTTTTATCGTTCGATCCGATGGATGCAAGAGTACGTATCTTATGCGTGTCCAATATCCAGGTTCCTGATGTCTGCAGCCTACCGGAGGGAGGCGGAGGGGAGGGGGATATCAGGACTGTTACATCGTCAATCGATGCCATGACCGTTGATGTGAAAAGAAAGAAACCATAGACCAGTTTAGTTCCAATACCTTAAACAATCTTAAAACTTGTTCTATTTTTTCATTAAATCTCAATCCACATAAAAATATTTATCTCCTTTAAAAATATAAATCACATCCAGTGAACAATTTGTGAACAGGATCATCTTAGAATTTGCACTGAATTAGTCATGTCGAATACTGTATATGGCTCGGTACTCTTTAAGCACATGATTCCTAGGGAGTCGCTGCTCACGTGGTATGCACCATGGAGCCTTCTCGGCTTTTAATGAACGCCAGACTGCGTAAAAAAAGCGGGCCGTATGTATTCGGCACAACACTGTGTCTTCTGTACCGCCACCAGTGGAAGATGTCAGAAATCCTGTTAAAGTTCGAACAGATCTGAACAAGTTTATTATCCGTTTGTGTCTTCCACCTTTCAGAGGTCTCGGCACATCTATGACTCAGGGTGTCAGTTCTGTGTAGGTGCTAGATGATGTGGAGGATTCTTGGCAAAAGGACCAGGGAGTATCTTCAGCAGACGTTTGTGTCCTCTGTCATCTGGCATTATTACAATGTGGTAGACTATTCCGCGAGCTGAAAGTGCTACATGTTCCCGTCATCCATACCCAAAGCTTCACTGTGCAGTTCCTGTATGCTGCATAATCACAAACATGACACCGACAATGCCATGGAATGACGTCATCGTTGTTGTTCATGGATGATTCACAAACATGACACCGACAATGCCATGGAATGACGTCATCGTTGTTGTTCATGGATGAATTCACAGATCATGACACCGACAATGCCATGGAATGACGTCATCGTTGTTGTTCATGGATGAATCACAGATCATGACACCGACAATGCCATGGAATGACGTCATCGTTGTTGTTCATGGATGATCCCAGATCATGACACCGACAATGCCATGGAATGACGTCATCGTTGTTGTTCATGGATGATTCACAGATCATGACACCGACAATGCCATGGAATGACGTCATCGTTGTTGTTCATGGATGATTCACAGAACCTGACACCGACAATGCCATGGAATGACGTCATCGTTGTTGTTCATGGATGATTCACAGATCATGACACCGACAATGCCATGGAATGACGTCATCGTTTGTTTCATGGATGATTCACAGAACCTGACACCGACAATGCCATGGAGTGACGTCATCGTTGTTATCCATGAATGCACTTTCTGCCACACATTACACACATTACCATGTTAACCGTGTGTCCCTTGCGAGGGGAATTCACGTCTTTACTGTCAAAGAGTATTTGGTTGAAATTTGAACCTTTAAAGCACTTTGGTCAGTTGAGGGAATCTTTGAAAGAACCATACTGATGACATAAGACGCACCATATTTTCGATATTTATTGTTCTCTGGTCATAAGCAAAGTAACTTTCTGCATGACAAAAATCTGCCCACAGCATCTGAATTTTTATTCGCTAAAGAACAGGTTTAGCACAGTGATGGTTTGGTTTTATTTACACAAAGACGTGGTAAGACGTACGGTGTGTGTGTGTGTGTGTGTGTGTGTGTGTGTGTGTGTGTGTGTGTGTGTGTGTGTGTGTGTGTGTGCTTTTTCTTTTTTCTTTTTGGACAGAAAGGCACCGCTAAGAACATTACTGGTGTTCCCTTACAAAGCGTGTTAAAGAATATCAGTGTTTCTTTCTTTTCCTTACAGAAAAGCACAGCGAGGAAAACGAAATGGTTTCCCCTAGAGAAAGGCGTAGCCAAGTATATTGATTTTTTTGTTCTACAGCAGAGCGCAACCAAGAATACGGAAGTTTGTTTTTCTCTACAGATAGACAGGAGGATAATCCACTAGGGCAGGGAAAAAAGGACGCCGCAATAGCAACATGCCACACACACACACACACACACACACACACACACACACACACACACACAACACACACACACACACACACACACACACACACACACACACACATCAACACACACACACACACACACACACCACACACACACACACACCAACACATTAAAAAAGAAGGATCCGAAGCAGTGAAAGAAAAGAGAAAAATACTTGCGACGATTTCCAGAAAGCAGGGGACATTTTGTACTGGAAGAGTTCCTTCCCCTTCCCCTGACCTTCCCCCTGACCTTCCCCCTGACCTTCCCCCTGACCTTTCCCTGACCTTCACCCTGACCTTCACCTGACCTCCCCCTGACCTTCCCCCTGACCTTCACCCCTCCTCACATTGGAAGAAAGAGGGTTGAAATAGGCTGAAGTAAACAGGAAGTAAAAGAAAGTAGTACCAAACATAGTAATGGCTGATGGAAGACCCAAGGCATCCTCACGGAGACAATGAGCTCATGGCGACTATCGTCCGTCCGGTTATGGCTGAACAATTGTGCAAGATGAAGGGGGGAAGAAGAAACGAGGGAAGACAAGGTACCGGAGATGAATGGTAACCTGAGATATTTGTTGGCTCATAGTGACTGGATATGGTTTATGGAACTTTGTAGATCTTAATGTCATCCGTCGTAAGCTTGCTCCTAAAACATAAGACACGCCTTGTGACGTCCACCCATCCAGACGTTGAGCGGTCGAATTTCAACAGCGCCAGGAAGACAAGAAGTCGACAGTAGAAGGGCATGTAGATTTAGGGCAGAAATACCTGTCTGAGGGGGGTTTCTACTCTGAAGACCTTCTGCTTGTCAACCTGTCTCGAGAGTTTCTTGCTACCGTCCGCCATAAGCTGGCTTCGGACACACACAGGCCGCTGTTGTCACTATGGCACCATATTGGTGACGCTAATGCAGGACTGCCTTCAATCTACACACAGGCCACTGTGGTCACTATGGCACCATAGTTGGTGACGCTATGCAGGACTGCCTTCAATCTTCTTGACCGCCTGACATAAATGTGCATACCCGTAAACAGTCCTAAGGGAGTGAAACGTGCCTGTCCATGGACGAGATAACACCGGGATAATATGTATCCCCGTGGACACGGTGCTAAGGGAGTGAAACCCGCCTGTCCATAGCACGAGATAACACCGGGATAAAACCCACACTGCACTGTGAGGAATTCACTCCATGGCCTCTCTTGTGGTTTGAAGATGCACACACCCGAATGACCTTCAGTGTTCCATCATTGAACACACACCCAATGACCTTCAGTGTTCCATCATTGAACACACACCCAATGACCTTCAGTGTACCATCATTGAACACACACCCAATGACCTTCAGTGGTCCATCATTGAACACACCCAATGACCTTCAGTGTTCCATCATTGAACACACACAATGACCTTCAGTGTTAGATCATTGAACACACACCCAATGACCTTCAGTGTTCCCATCATTGAACACACCCAATGACCTTCAGTGTTCCATCATTGAACACACCCAATGACCTTCAGTGTTCCATTATTGAACACACACCCAATGACCTTCATGTTCCATCATTGAACACACACCCAATGACCTTCAGTGTTCCAATCATTGAACACACACCCAATGACCTTCAGTGTTCCATCATTGAACACACACCCAATGACCTTCAGTGTTCCATCATTGAACACACCCAATGACCTTCAGTGTTCCATTATTGAACACACAGCCAATGACCTTCAGTGTTCCATCATTGAACACACCCAATGACCTTCAGTGTTCCATCATTGAACACACACCCAATGACCTTCAGTGTTCCATCATTGAACACACCCAATGACCTTCAGTGTTCCATCATTGAACACACACAATGACCTTTAGTGTTCCATCATTGAACAACACCCAATGACCTTCAGTGTTCCCATCATTGAACACACACCGAAAGGGCAAGGGATCCGTATTTGTCATACAGTAATTTAATCGTGATCAATACAAGACATGTTTGTGGCATCAATTTATGACAAGGAAAAGAAAGTTTAAAACAATGTTTGTAGCTGCAGTTGAACACGCAAGAGTTTACATTAAAAATATTGATTCTGATTAATGATGGAAATGGATAATTCTCATTCTCTCTCTCTCTCCTCTCTCTCTCTCTCTCTCATCTCCTCTCTCTCCTTCTCTCTCTCTCTCTCTCTCTCTCTCTCGAGATTAGGAATAAACGAATTACATATCAATAGGAAATACATTGATAGTTTGGTGATTGCAACCTGCCCCTTTTTGCCTGTAGATGAAACAGAAATGCACTTTTTAACAGCATGTCCAAATTATAACCAATTAAGAGTGAAATACATAACCAAACATTTTAACAATCTGAACACGATTAGATTAGATAATATACTACAAAACAAAAATACAGAGATCATACGGGATGTAGCTATGTACATTTTTATGCCCTGAAATCCAGAGAAAATCAATTATAAGGATTAAAGCTCAAGGGCTGGCAATGTGGCCTACAGGTTAAAACCGACTTGTTGTTATACAATATACGGAAATTAGAAAGGAGGAGGGAAAGATAGAAAGGTTTTTGTTTTGTCTTTGTATGAAATGGATAGAAAATTTAATATACAACACGTATAAGAAGTGGGGAGGGGATGGAAAGGAACAAAAATGGAACAAAACAGGATTAGATTGCTGTTGAATGTGCTACAAATTATTTACAAGTTTGATAAGCATTAGACGTGAATAAAATGAGTGCTGATCAGTTTCGTGTAGAGCGACATTATTTAGCATAACCCCTGTGTGTTATACACATTGTAGCTAAATACATATACTTATTGTGATGCGTGTGTGCAAAGAATGGATCTTTTTGAGAATCTGGGTCAATGGCTTACTTTTGAGAGATTAACAAAGGTCACGGTCGTTTCTGCGGCCTGCCGCCTTTCCCTTCGTGAGACGAGACAGACGACGCACGCAGTGTGCCTCGCCTCAAATCACGTCTCTGCTCAACACACAGATCTAGTTTTACCTAGTTAGAACTACAAGTACAGTTCCACGCTCGCTCGAAAGGACTTTGTCCCAAGAAAGAAATTTACCTCGTAAAGAACGACTTCGATTAATGTTCGAGGTTGAAACAGCTTTCATGAAAGATTCAGTTGTTGTCGATCGATACTTGAGGTAAAATCCTGTCTGTCCTAACGTAACCTACTACATAATGAAGAAGATGAGCAAGTTTCAAGTGGAACGTAATAAACAAATATTAACCAACATTACATGATCAAACGGAAAATAGAAAATGTACCAACCTGTTTCAAGATGACAGAGAGTTCAATTCAAATCATTTACATAATTTAAATCCAGAGAACCACGAACATGCACGAACTCCAAAGTTGTATAAATAGTGAACGAATACTCCAGCAAGGAAACACGCCATCTTACAATGGAAATGCAAACAACGCTTGCTTAACTAGGCCTATGATATGGGGGTCACACAGGTCAACAGGGTGACACTAAAATAATACGCGCATGCGCAGAGAAAAGGAATGTACAGAGTAGGTCAAACGGGATGCTATTAAAATATACATGTTGTGCGCAACACGCTGATGTAATCATGCTATGAAGAAGATACTATATTATTAAAATAGATTTGTGTAGACTGGTTATGTAGTGTGGAGAAATGTTTGCTTGACTTGAATTCATATGCGGGTACGTTCGTTTATAAATGTGTGCTTGACTGAATATGTGTATGTTTTGAATTCAGGATTTGTGTATGAACTTAAAGGTAATTTCGATAATTAGGCTACGCAGTACAATATAAAGAACAGGGATCAAAGCTGAGGACAGTAAAGCATGGCTGAGATATAACTGAGACGATTTCGATGGAAATGTTTTAGTAACAATAAGACATCCAAGCATATGTTTGAATATGTATGAATGATACTTATGTTTAACGCTAGGGGTAAATAAAGGTGTAACAGGATATAAGATGAAAAGAACACAATATGTATATGTGTGTGTGTGTGTGCATGTGTAGGTGTATATATGCGTATGTGTGTATGCACATACGTATGTATACATATATGTATGTATATGTGTGTCGACATATTAGTTTCAATTGAAATGAACAGATTCTTTGGTTAGACTGTTTAGTTGGTTGACACTGAAGTTAATAGAATATTATTGTTATGCTTCAATGTCTTGCATATGTAGATGGTTATTATTTTGTCATAAAATTGAAACTGACGCTGCGAACTCTTTGTGAATGGACCTTTGGCCCCACAATAAATGGCGCGGCGTTTACGCCGTCAAGTGCAAGTGCAAGTGTCTCTCTCTCCCCTCCTCCTCTCTCTCTCTCTTTTTCTCTCCCCCTCCTCTCTCTCTCTCTCTCTCTCTCTCTCTTTTCAAATCAGACATCAAATACGTACAAGAAATTTTCAGTGGACAAACAAAGGAAAATTCTTTTGGATTGTTTTTTTCTGTGTTTGCTTGTTGTGTTCTAAAATGGTGTTCTCCACCTCCCTCGTCTCACCTGCGCACGCGATTCCCGGACAAAAGAAAGCAGCCAGTGTGATGACACAAGTTCCCACCCGGTGCTGACACGCCAGAGGAGGGGCAGACCTCACAGATTCCCCCTTTCGCCCCCCTCCCTCCGGGTCCCAATGGCTTGGACCCGATCAGCAACAGCAGTGCCCGAGATCCAGAATCGCCAGATGGCGCTGCCCTTGCGTGACCATCCAGTGCGGAGACCAATCACCACAGTATCCACAACGTGTCTGATTGAATTGCAGGGTCGGCTGATTGTGGAGATCACCTAGTTCAGATCCAACGTGATAACAGAAAGCTCAGTGTTTATATCACGCTATTGTTGGGGTGACGACAGACGCTATGCCATCGGCTAAAATAACCATGAACTTGGTCATGGACATGTCAACGTTCACCGAAAATGAACGAAAAACACACAAAACAAACAATCGTGGTCAAAAACAAACAAACAATCGTGATCAAGCACAGCTAGCGTATGGACTGTTAGCCCGTTCCAAAAGGCAAGAGTGTTTGTTTCCTCACGATTTCAAACAGAGATTTGTTTTATATTGTGTGCTTTTGTTCAGCCGAAGCTGGTTTTATACTGAAGGCAATGAAAACGCAATCCCATTTCGTCCCCGAAAAATGGTCACCTCAGCCAAAAATAATGTGAATTATGCACGAGGGATGCAACCTAGCACGCGTATGTTGTATTGCGACGATCTGTATTGACAGGCACAGTTGGTTCATGACGTCATGAGTAAACCACTCCAACACATCTTTTACTGATAACTGCAAAACACGTGCAACACAGGCATACCGTGATTGCATGCAAACAGCCCATGACTGTCCCCTATAAAAACACACATTGGCGTTTTACTGACACTCGTACGCACCATGCCGCGGTTAACTACAGACCAGAGAAATTTAAGCCATTGGCATGCGGAGGGCAGGCACTGCTCACATCAGGGCCGCACAACATTTCAATGTACACCCATCAACCATAACCCTCTTGCGACTCGGCACCAAAACACTGGAAGTGTAAACGACCGTCCACGCCCAGGCGTCCAACGTGTGACGACGGCACGACAGGACCGCTACATTGTCACGCAGCACCTCCGGAATCGTTTCCAGCCAGCTGCACAAACAGCCCGCAACACTATGGGGACTAGAGAAAGACCAATCAGCAGCCGTACCGTGCGTAGGGGTCTGGCAGCAGCAGGGCTACGGGCACGTCGACCATACCAAGGTCAGATCTTAACCCATCACCATCGACTAGCACGCCAGCGATGGGCTGCCGCAGGTGGCTTTCTGGGGAACAGGTTTGGGAATGTTGTTTTTTTCGGATGAATCCCGGTTCAAAGTCTCTTTCCCGG
Source organism: Conus ventricosus (assembly GCA_018398815.1). Taxonomy (NCBI): domain Eukaryota; kingdom Metazoa; phylum Mollusca; class Gastropoda; order Neogastropoda; family Conidae; genus Conus; species Conus ventricosus. The sequence goes on from JAFLJL010000841.1 coordinate 15,810, forward strand.
ATGGCCGTGATCGTGTGTATCGACGTCGGGTGAACGTTTTGCGAAAACCCTGTGTCATTGAGCGAGATCGTTATGGGGGGGAGGGTAATGGTCTGGGGTGCCATAAATGCCAATTTCGATCGGAGCTTGTGTTTGTGCCAGGCAACTTGACGGCAAGGGTTATATTGACACTGTTCTTGAGCCAGTTCTTCTTCCTCTCTGGAGACAGCATGGTGGCAACAGACTAGTGTTTTCAGCAGACAATGCTCGACCCCACACAGCCGTTCTCACACGAAATTTCCTTCGGGACAGCAATGTGGATGTCATGCAGTGGCCCTCCGTGTCCCCAGACATGAATCCCATTGAACATTTGTGGGAAGAACTTGGACGACGTGTGCAAGGTCTGCAGAATCCCCCAACTACCGTTGCTGAGCTCACCCAAGCATTGCAGCATCACTGGAACGTGATACCATCCGTATCATCCGTCGTTTGTGCGCTTCAATGCCCTGACGTTTGCACGCTTGTGTTCGTGTTCAAGGGGGACACACCAGATATTGACAGTGTATTCCTTCTGTCGCGCCTAAATGGGCTCACTTCAGCGAATGTGCACCTG
>JAFLJL010000841.1:17401-19901 GCA_018398815.1 Conus ventricosus
AGGCCCTCTTTCAAGATCCTCCCAAGACAAATTGAAAGCCCGAAAAAACCTGTCGTTGTCACGTTCATACGGCCTTGATAGTTTTTGTGATACTATTTTTATTCTGTGTTGTTTTGATTAGTTTTAGAACACGGAAGTGCGACGTACTCGGCACACATTTTTAAAGTTACGTCATCGCGATTGCGTCATCGTCCACGACTTATTCTAGCACAATAACAAGACGGCAAGGCGACAAGTTGGAAACGAAGATTTCGATTGGTCAAAAACATACGGTATTGCTTCTCTTGGAATCCAGATTGACGTTGGTCAACGCCACAGGGATTCGACTGTCGGACCTAGTGGTCGCCCGTAGGAGTTTCTGGGGTAAGTATCGATCTGGTAGAATAGTTAGTTATCAGTCCTATCGATGTGCAGGATAGTCGAGGATACTGGGCGATGGCTGCTATCATTTGTAATCGTGTTGTTTACAGGATTCCTAGGCGCAGAGGCGTGGAGCTGCCTGCCTGAACCTGCCGTACCATTCTTAACCCATCGTTACTATTTTCTTTCAGGTTTCGAATCGGGTGTGAATGAACCCACACTAGGGAGATAGGGGTGATGTAAGTGCGTGTGTGCATGAGCAATTGTATTTTTATGCGATCGGCCGGGCTTGGTCACTCAAAAAGAGACACTGATTCCTTTTGTTACAGACTCCACCTATGTTGGGATATTAATTCTTCAATCAAAAGTTAGCCATCGTCGTACATCAAGAATTCATCAAATTCATCAATAAACATCGTCTCCATTATCTCCGATAATCATTGAACAAGAAACAAAAGAGACAATATTGTGTGGTGCCGATGATTGTTGTTAGTAACTATATCGGTGCTTCGGAAGAAGACGAAGAGGACAAGCGATATTTGTATTTTGTACCGATATAGATTTGCTTAGTAATTAAATCGGTGCTGCAGAAGAAGAGAGGACGAGTGATATTGTGTTTCATGCCGATATATATTATTTATTATTGTATCGGTGCCCAGAAGAAAACAAAGAAGACAAGTTATATTCATCGGAAGGCGTTTAGCACACACGCAATTCAGCAAGAAGATCATCAAGGTGTATTGACGGTGTGTGTGATCGTGAAGCAGCAAGATTGCAAAGTGACATGGACAGTGCTCAAGAATTTCAGTGCGGTAACGGAAGAATTCCAGGCACGGTGACCACGACGACGTCTTCTATAATCAGATAAGCAGAGAGAGAATGTAACACGAAAACGATACAGCACACACGCACATAGATACACCAAAAAATTGTAATGGCGAGAGAGAGAGAGATAAGAGTGCACGATTGTGAGTTCATTAAGTTAAATCATTGTCCGCGTAATTTGTGAACCCATTGCCACTCATTCACACCAAATCATCCTTCACTCATACACACGACATTCATATTCATATCATTCATCATTAGTGTAATAAAATTTGTTGAATCGTATCCATCCTCGTGAGTGTCTCCAAGTTGAGAGGAGAGAGACTTGTGGGAGAGAACATATTCACCCCATACACACCACATCCCCACAAGGACCGCGACAGTCGTCATTGACGGCTCAACATCAGACGCCTTCAACATACGGAGCGGAGTGAAACAGGGTTGCTGTCCTGGCTCCCACCCTGTTTGGAATCTTCTTTGCTGTGATGCTGAAACACGCATTTGGTCCTGCAGCTGAAGGTATCTACCTCCGAACCAGGACAGACGGAAAGCTCTTCAACCTCTCCAGACTAAGAGCCAAGACTAAAGTCAGGCTGAGGTGCTTGCGTGACTTCCTCTTTGCAGACGACGCAGCAGTAACTGCCCACTCAGCTGAGGACCTACAGCAGCTCATGACTTGCTTCAGCGTTGCCTGCCAAGACTTCGGGCTTACCATTAGCTTGAAGAAAACACAGGTCATGGGACAGGATGTTGACTCTCCCCCCAGTCATCAGCATCAATGACCATGAACTGGATGTCGTCCATGACTTTGTTTATCTGGGCTCAAGTATCTCAGACACCCTCTCACTTGACGCAGAGCTCAACAGGCGCATCGGCAAGGCAGCTACCACCATGACCAGATTGACAAAGAAAGCATGGAACAACAGCAAGCTGACCGAGCACACAAAGGTCCAGATCTACAGAGCCTGCATCGTGAGCACCCTCCTGTTTGGCAGCGAGTCTTGGACTTTGCGTGCCCGACAAGAGCGAAAGGTCAATGCTTTTCATATGCGTAGCCTACGACGCATTCTGAACATCACCTGGCAGGACAAGGTCCCAAACAACGCTGTCCTGGAAAGAGCCGGATGCACCAGCATGTACACGCTGTTGAAACAGAGACGTATGCGCTGGCTCGTCCATGTCGTGCGCATGGATGACGGACGGATCCCTAAAGACCTCCTCTATGGAGAACTTGTGCAGGGAAAGCGTCCCACTGGCAGACCACAGGTGCGATTCAAAGACGTGTGCAAGTGGGACCTAAAAGGCCTTGAACATC
>JAFLJL010000841.1:22401-33532 GCA_018398815.1 Conus ventricosus
TAGGAGACATTCAGTGACCAGTACCTAGGAGACATTCGTGACCAGTACCTAGGAGACATTGAGTGACCAGTACCTAGGAGACATTCAGTGACCATACCTGGGAGACATTCAGTGACCAGTACCTAGGAGACATTGAGTGACCATACCTAGGAGACATTCAGTGACCAGCACTTTCTCTCTAAACTTTTACCTTTTCCTACACCAACATGTAACGCAGTTTGTCTGCATTGCTTTCCCCCTATACTGTCCTTTATCAGTGATTACTACAACGCCTGTGGTGAGTTCACAACAACGAACCCATCCTTTTGTTCATACATTATGATTACTAACAAACAAAAAGAAAGAAAAAATCTGTAGTCATTTCATAACAAAGAACACTTTCCATTGTTCATACATCATTGATTACTAACAAACAACAAAACAAACAAAAAAAGAAAGAAACGACAGAAAACCTGTGGTGATTCAGTAACACGTTCTCTTATTCCCCATCAGTGATTACTACAAAACACTGTGATGCGTTCAGTAATAACGAACACTTTCTATTTTCCCTACACATCAGTGGTTACAACAAACACTGTGATCGTTCAGTAACAAGAAACTCCACAGGGAGCTATCAGTGTCAAGTCGTCAAGAGGCACCCACCGAGGAGGCGCTGCACTGCTGCCGAGTCACTTGGGGGGTGTTCATTGTACCTGTTCAAATCCAAGGTACGCAGGACACCACCTACTAAGCCCCTACTGACGACAATGATTGCTTTATCGCGAGGCTGGCGTGAGTGAGCTCTCTATCCGAGGGCGCCATCACGTCCGTCCAACAACATCCCTCGTGAACTTGCCGATAAACCCTGACCCCGACGAATGAAAACCCAAACCACAGACGTGGAGAGGACAACGAAATTGAGGGCACCATGAGAGCAGGGCATAAAGGTCACTGGGCCCGTTATAACTATGAAATTGTGGTTTGTTCTCTACAACTTATCCTCCTACCTTTTCTACTACAGTGACAACCACAAACCTGTGATTCGTAATGCTTCCCATCTTTGCCTATATCACTAATCACCACAAAATCGTGGTTGGCTAGGTTAAACAAAGATATCCATTTTTCCTATATCAGTAATGTACATACACTACAGTTTGTTGAGCACCTTACAATCCTTCCTCTTCGTACACTTTCCTTTAGCACTGGGTAATATACAAATTGTGTTCTGAAGCTAAAACTAGCATCTTCAACGTTCTCATACATCAGTGGCTGCAACAACAAAAAACTTTGGTTGGTTCAGCTACAACTAGCATCTCCTTCCTTTTTAATAGTAACGATGAATTCTGTGGTTTGCTCAACTTTAACTAATATCTCCCATCTTTTCCTGCATGTACAACTACTATGGCAGACGAGTGGTGTATTCGCTCACCGCTACTTTCAGCTGCATAATTATAACCCACATCAGTTGGTAGCACACACAACCTATGAAGCTTTCAACCGCCATTTCTTTTGCTGTGTTTTCCCACATCGCCCTGTTGCTACAGAAACTAATGGAGCCTGGGCCATCACCATTTTCTCCTCTGGGTCCTGCTTCATCTGTTCCCCCAAAAACACACCGTGCGTTTAGTGACCGCTGAAGCCTCCGCATATTCCAGCATAAGCCGTGATCGCAGACACCTATGGCGCCTTCAGCCTCTTCGGGTTTGCAGTCATTTTAGTTTCATCGATAGTTATCATCAGTCTAATGCTCTGTTGACGATCAGACCCCCCCCCCCCCCCCGCTCCCCCCCCCCCCCCCCTCCCCCCCCCCCCCCCCCCCCCCCTCGACTTTTCCTTCGCTAGTTTTATCGTTCGATCCGATGGATGCAAGAGTACGTATCTTATGCGTGTCCAATATCCAGGTTCATGATGTCTGCACCTACCGGAGGGAGGCGGAGGGGGAGGGGGATATCAGGACTGTTACATCGTCAATCGATGCCATGACCGTTGATGTGAAAAGAAAGAAACCATAGACCAGTTTAGTTCCAATACCTTAAACAATCTTAAAACTTGTTCTATTTTTTCATTAAATCTCAATCCCCATAAAAATATTTATCTCCTTTAAAAATATAAATCACATCCAGTGAACAATTTGTGAACAGGATCATCTTAGAATTTGCACTGAATTAGTCATGTCGAATACTGTATATGGCTCGGGACTCTTTAAGCACATGATTCCTAGGAGTCGCTGCTCACGTGGGATGCACCATGGAGCCTTCTCGGCTTTTAATGAACGCCAGACTGCGTAAAAAAAGCGGGCCGGTATGTATTCGCACAACACTGTGTCTTCTGTACCGCCACCAGTGGGAAAATGTCAGAAATCCTGTTAAAGTTCGAACAGATCTGAACAAGTTTATTATCCGTTTGTGTCTTCCACTTCCAGAGGTCTCGCACATCTATGACTCAGGGTGTCAGTTCGTGTAGGTGCTAGATGAGTGAGGATCTTGGCAAAAGGACCAGGGAGTATCTTCAGCAGACGTTTGTGTCCTCTGTCATCTGGCATTATTACAATGTGGTAGACTATTCCGCGAGCTGAAAGTGATCATCGTTTGCGATCCATACCAAGCCATGGAGAGTTCCTGTTTCTGGATGATCACAGATCATGACACCGACAATGCATGGATGACGTCATCGTTGTTGTTCATGGATGATTCACAGATCATGACACCGACAATGCCATGGAATGACGTCATCGTTGTTGTTCATGGATGAATCACAGATCATGACACCGACAATGCCATGGAATGACGTCATCGTTGTTGTTCATGGATGATTCACAGATCATGACACCGACAATGCCATGGAATGACGTCATCGTTGTTGTTCATGATGATTCACAGAACCTGACACCGACAATGCCATGGAATGACGTCATCGTTTGTTCATGGATGATTCACAGATCATGACACCGACAATGCCATGGAATGACGTCATCGTTGTTGTTCATGGATGATTCACAGAACCTGACACCGACAATGCCATGGAGTGACGTCATCGTTTTTTATCCATGAATGCACTTTCTGCCACACATTACACACATTACCATGTTAACCGTGTGTCCCTTGCGAGGGGAATTCACGTCTTTAACTGTCAAAGAGTATTTGGTTGAAATTTGAACCTTTAAAGCACTTTGGTCAGTTGAGGGAATCTTTGAAAGAACCATACTGATGACATAAGACGCACCATATTTTCGATATTTATTGTTCTCTGGTCATAAGCAAAGTAACTTTCTGCATGACAAAAATCTGCCCACAGCATCTGAATTTTTATTCGCTAAAGAACAGGTTTAGCACAGTGATGGTTTGGTTTTATTTACACAAAGACGTGGTAAGACGTACTGGTGTGTGGTGTGTTGTGTGTGTGGTGTGTGTGTGTGTGTGTGTGTGTGTGTGTGTGTGTGTGTGCTTTTTCTTTTTTCTTTTGGACAGAAAGGCACCGCTAAGAACATTAACTGGTGTTCCCTTTACAAAGCGTGTTAAAGAATATCAGTGTTTCTTCTTTTCCTTACAGAAAAGCACAGCGAGGAAAACGAAATGGTTTCCCCTAGAGAAAGGCGTAGCCAAGTATATTGATTTTTTTGTTCTACAGCAGAGCGCAACCAAGAATACGGAAGTTTGTTTTTCTCTACAGATAGACAGGAGGATAATCCACTAGGGGAGGAAAAAAGGACGCCGCAATAGCAACATGCACACACACACACACACACACACACACACACCCCACACACACACACACACACACACACACATACACACACACACACACACACACACACACACACACACACACACACACACACACACATTAAAAAAGAAGGATCCGAAGCAGTGAAAGAAAAGAGAAAAATACTTGCGACGATTCCAGAAAGCAGGGGACATTTTGTACTGGAAGAGTTCCTTCCCCTTCCCCCTGACCTTCCCCCTGACCTTCCCCCTGACCTTCCCCCTGACCTTTCCCTTGACCTTCACCCTGACCTTCACCTGACCTCCCCCTGACCTTCCCCCTGACCTTCACCCTCCTCACATTGGAAGAAAGAGGTTGAAATAGGCTGAAGTAAACAGGAAGTAAAAGAAAGTAGTACCAAACATAGTAATGGCCGATGGAAGACCCAAGGCATCCTCACGGAGACAATGAGCTCATGGCGACTATCGTCCGTCCGGTTATGGCTGAACAATTGTGCAAGATGAAGGAGGGAAGAAGAAACGAGGGAAGACAAGGTACCGGAGATGAAGGGGTAACCTGAGATATTTGTTGGCTCATAGTGACTGGATATGGTTTATGGAACTTTGTAGATCTTAATGTCATCCGTCGTAAGCTTGCTCCTAAAACATAAGACACGCCTTGTGACGTCCACCCATCCAGACGTTGAGCGGTCGAATTTCAACAGCGCCAGGAAGACAAGAAGTCGACAGAAAGAAGGGCATGTAGATTTAGGGCAGAAATACCTGTCTGAGGGGGTTTCTACTCTGAAGACCTTCTGCTTGTCAACCTGTCTCGAGAGTTTCTTGCTACCGTCCGCCATAAGCTGGCTTCGGACACACACAGGCCGCTGTTGTCACTATGGCACCATAGTTGGTGACGCTATGCAGGACTGCCTTCAATCTACACACAGGCCACTGTGGTCACTATGGCACCATAGTTGGTGACGCTATGCAGGACTGCCTTCAATCTTCTTGACCGCCTGACATAAATGTGCATACCCGTAAACAGTCCTAAGGGAGTGAAACGTGCCTGTCCATGGGACGAATAACACCGGGGATAATATGTATCCCCGTGGACACGTGCTAAGGGAGTGAAACCCGCCTGTCCATAGCACGAGATAACACCGGGGATAAAACCCACACTGCACTGTGAGGAATTCACTCCATGGCCTCTCTTGTGGTTTGAAGATGCACACACCGAATGACCTTCAGTGTTCCATCATTGAACACACACCCAATGACCTTCATGTTCCATCATTGAACACACACCCAATGACCTTCAGTGTACCATCATTGAACACACACCCAATGACCTTCATGTCCATCATTGAACACTACCCAATGACCTTCAGTGTTCCATCATTGAACACACACAATGACCTTCAGTGTTAGATCATTGAACACACACCCAATGACCTTCAGTGTTCCCATCATTGAACACACCCAATGACCTTCAGTGTTCCATCATTGAACACACCCAATGACCTTCAGTGTTCCATTATTGAACACACACCCAATGACCTTCAGTGTTCCATCATTGAACACCACCCATGACCTTCAGTGTTCCAATCATTGAACACACACCCAATGACCTTCAGTGTTCCATCATTGAACACACACCCAATGACCTTCAGTGTTCCATCATTGAACACACCCAATGACCTTCAGTGTTCCATTATGAACACACAGCCAATGACCTTCATGTTCCATCATTGAACACAAACCAATGACCTTCAGTGTTCCATCATTGAACCACACCCAAAGACCTTCAGTTCCATCATTGAACACACCCAATGACCTTCAGTGTTCCATCATTGAACACACACATGACCTTTATGTTCCATCATTGAACAACACCCAATGACCTTCAGTTACATTGAACACACACCGAAAGGGCAAGGGATCCGTATTTGTCATACAGTAATTAATCGTGATCAATACAAACATGTTTGGCATCAATTATGACAAGAAAATGTAGTACTTCTGCCATTTGACCAAAAAATTTCTGCAAACACAGCACTGAATTTTTATTCCTAAAAACAGTTAGCACAGTGAGGTTTGGTTTATTACACAAAGCGTGTAAGACTACTGGTGTTGTGTGTGTGTGTGTGGTGTGTTGTGTGTGTGTGGTGTTGTGTTGTGTGTTTTTTTTTTTTGGACAGAAAGCACCGCTAGAACATTACTGGTGTTCCCTACAAGCGGTTAAAGAATACCCTGTTCTTCTTTCCTTCAAAAAGCCAGCGGAAAAAACGAAATGGTTTCCCCTAGAGAAAGGCGTAGCCAAGTATATTGATTTTTTTGTCTACAGCAGAGCGCAACCAAGAATACGGAAGTTTGTTTTTCTCACAGATAGACGGGAGGAAATCCACTGGGGCAGGAAAAAAAGGACGCCGCAAAAAGCAACATGCACACACACACACACCACACACACACACACACACACACACACACACACACACACACATACACACACACACACACACACACACACACACACACACACACACACATATACCACACACACACACACACACACACACACACACACACACACACACAACACACACATAAAAAAGAAGGATCCGAAGCAGTGAAAAAAGAGAAAAATATTTGCGACGATTTCCAGAAAGCAGGGGACATTTTGGGTACTGAAGATTTCCTTCCCCTCCCCCTGACCTTCCCCCCTGCCCTTTCCCCCCTGACCTTCCCCCCTGACCTTTCCCCTGACCTTCACCCTGACCTTCACCTGACCTCCCCCCTGACCTTCCCCCCTGACCCTTCACCCCTCCTCACATTGGAAGAAAGAGGGTTGAAATAGGCTGAAGTAAACAGGAAGTAAAAAAATTAGTACCAAACATAGTAATGGCTGATGGAAGACCCAAAGGGCATCCTCACGGAGACAATGAGCTCATGGCGACTATCGTCCGTCCGGTTATGGCTGAAAAATTTTGTGCAAGAGGAAAAGGGAAAAAAGAAACGAGGGAAGACAAGGTACCGGAGATGAATGGGGTAACCTGAGATATTTTTTTGCTCATAGTGACTGGATAGGGTTTATGGAACTTTGTAGATCTTAAGTCATCCGTCGTAAGCTTGCTCCTAAAACATAAGACAAACGCCTTGCGACGTCCACACCATCCAAAACGTTGAGCGTCGAATTTCAACAGGCGCCAGAAGACAAGAATCGACAGTAAAAGGGGCATGTAGATTTAGGGCAGAAATACCTGCCCTGGGGGGGGTTTTCTACTCTGAAGACCTTCTGCTGTCAACCTGTCCTCGAGAGTTTCTTGCTACCGTCCGCCAAAAGCTGCTCGGACACACACAGGCCGCGGGTTGTCACTATGGCACCATAGTTGGTGACGCTATGCAGACTGCCTTCAATCTACACACAGGCCACTGTGGTCACTATGGCACCATATTGGTGACGCTATGCAGGACTGCCTTCAATCTTCTTGACCGCCTGACATAAATGTGCATACCCGTAAACAGTCCTAAGGAGTGAAACGTGCCTGTCCATGGGACGAATAACACCGGGATAATATGTATCCCCGTGGACACGGTGCAAGGGAGTGAAACCCCCTGTCCATAGCACGAGATAACACCGGGATAAAACCCACACTGCACTGTGAGGAATTCACTCCATGGCCTCTCTTGTGGTTTGAAGATGCACACACCGAATGACCTTCAGTGTTCCATCATTGAACACACACCCAATGACCTTCAGTGTTCCATCATTGAACACACACCCAATGACCTTCAGTGTACCATCATTGAACACACACCCAATGACCTTCAGTGGTCCATCATTGAACACACCCAATGACCTTCAGTGTTCCATCATTGAACACACACAATGACCTTCAGTGTTAGATCATTGAACACACACCCAATGACCTTCAGTGTTCCCATCATTGAACACACCCAATGACCTTCAGTGTTCCATCATTGAACACACCCAATGACCTTCAGTGTTCCATTATTGAACACACACCCAATGACCTTCAGTGTTCCATCATTGAACACACACCCAATGACCTTCAGTGTTCCAATCATTGAACACACACCCAATGACCTTCAGTGTTCCATCATTGAACACACACCCATGACCTTCAGTGTTCCATCATTGAACACACCCAATGACCTTCAGTGTTCCATTATTGAACACACAGCCAATGACCTTCAGTGTTCCATCATTGAACACAACCCAATGACCTTCAGTGTTCCATCATTGAACACACACCCAATGACCTTCAGTGTTCCATCATTGAACACACCCAATGACCTTCAGTGTTCCATCATTGAACACACACAATGACCTTTAGTGTTCCATCATTGAACAACACCCAATGACCTTCAGTAATTGAACACACACCGAAAGGGCAAGGGATCCGTATTTGTCATACAGTAATTTAATCGTGATCAATACAAGACATGTTTGTGGCATCAATTTATGACAAGGAAAAGAAAGTTTAAAACAATGTTTGTAGCTGCAGTTGAACACGCAAGAGTTTACATTAAAAAAATATTGATTCTGATTAATGATGGAAATGGATAATTCTCATTCTCTCTCTCTCCTCTCTCTCTCTCTCTCTCTCACTCTCTCTCTCCTCTCTCCTCTCTCTCTCTCTCTCTCTCGAGATTAGGAATAAACGAATTACATATCAATAGGAAATACATTGATAGTTTGGTGATTGCAACCTGCCCTTTTGTCCTGTAGATGAAACAGAAATGCACTTTTTAACAGCATGTCCAAATTATAACCAATTAAGAGTGAAATACATAACCAAACATTTTAACAATCTGAACACGATTAGATTAGATAATATACTACAAAACAAAAATACAGAGATCATACGGGATGTAGCTATGTACATTTTTTATGCCCTGAAATCCAGAGAAAATCAATTATAAGGATTAAAGCTCAAGGGCTGGCAATGTGGCCTACAGGTTAAAACCGACTTGTTGTTATACAATATACGGAAATTAGAAAGGAGGAGGGAAAGATAGAAAGGTTTTTGTTTTGTCTTTGTATGAAATGGATAGAAAATTTAATATACAACACTATAAGAAGTGGGGAGGGGATGGAAAGGAACAAAAATGGAACAAAACAGATTAGATTGCTGTTGAATGTGCTACAAATTATTTACAAGTTTGATAAGCATTAGACGTGAATAAGAATGAGTGCTGATCAGTTTCGTGTAGAGCGACATTATTTAGCATAACCCCTGTGTGTTATACACATTGTAGCTAAATACATATACTTATTGTGATGCGTGTGTGCAAAGAATGGATCTTTTTGAGAATCTGGGTCAATGGCTTACTTTTGAGAGATTAACAAAGGTCACGGTCGTTTTCTGCGGCCTGCCGCCTTTCCCTTCGTGAGACGAGACAGACGACGCACGCAGTGTGCCTCGCCTCAAATCACGTCTCTGCTCAACACACAGATCTAGTTTGACCTAGTTAGAACTACAAGTACAGTTCCACGCTCGCTCGAAAGGACTTTGTCCCAAGAAAGAAATTTACCTCGTAAAAAGAATCGATTCGTTAATGATTCAGTTTAAACAGATTCATAAAGATTGTCGTCGATCGATACTTGAGGTAAAATCCTGTCTGTCCTAACGTAACCTACTACATAATGAAGAAGATGAGCAAGTTTCAAGGAACGTAATAACAAATATTAACCAACATTACATGATCAAACGGAAAATAGAAAATGTACCAACCTGTTTCAAGATGACAGAGAGTTCAATTCAAATCATTTACATAATTTAATCCAGAGAACCACGAACATGCACGAACTCCAAAGTTGTATAAAAAGCGAACGAATACTCCAGCAAGGAAAACACGCCATCTCTACAATGGAAATGCAAACAACGCTTGCTTAAAGGCCATGATATGGGGTCACAGTCAACAGGGTGACACTAAAATAATACGCTGCGCAGAGAAAAGAAGTACAAGGTCAACGGATGCTAAAAAACATGTTGGCAACACGCTGATGTAATCATGATGAAGAAGATACTATATTATAATAATAGATTTGTGTAGACTGGTTATGTAGTGTGGAGAAATGTTTGCTTGACTGAATTCATATGCGGGTACGTTCGTTATAAATGTGTGCTTGACTGAATATGTGTATGTTTTTTAATTCAGGGTTTGTGGGATGAACTTAAAGGGAATTTCGATAATTAGGGCTACGCAGTACAATATAAAAGAACAGGAAACAAAGCTGAGGACAGTAGAAGCATGGCTGAGATATAACTGAGACGATTCGAAAGGAAATGTTTTAGTAACAAAAGACATCCAAAGCATATGTTTGAATATGTATGAATGATACTTATGTTTACGCTAGGGGTTAAATAAAGGTGTAACAGGATATAAGATGAAAAGAACACAATATGTATAAAGTGTTGTGTGTGTGGTGCATGTGTAGGTGTATAAATGCGTATGTGTGTATGCAATACGTATGTATACATATATTTTATGTAAATGTGTTCCCACATATTAGTTTTCAATTGAAATGAACAGATTCTTTGGTTAGACTGTTAGTTGGTTGACACGAAGTTAATAGAAAATTATTGTAAAGCTTCAAATGTCTGCATATGTAGAGTGGTTTAATTTTGTTTTATAAAATTGAAACTGACGCTGCGAACTCTTTGTGAATGGACCTTTGGCCCCACAATAAATGGCCCCGCGTTACGCGCGTCAAGTGTCAATGTCAAGTGTCTCTCTCTCTCTCTCTCCCCTCCCCTCCTCTCTCTCTCTCTCTCTTCTCCTCTTCTCTCCTCTCTCTCTCTTCAAATCAACAACATCAAATACTACAAAAAATTTTCAGTGGACAAACAAAGGAAATATTCTTTTGGATTGTTTGTTCGTGTGTTTGCTTGTTGTGTTCTAAAATGGTGTTCTCCACCCCCCCTCGTCTCACCTGCGCACGCGATTCCCGGACAAAAGAAAGCAGCCAGTTGATGACACAAGTTCCCACCCGGGGCTGACACGCCAGAGGAGGGGGAGACCTCACAGATTCCCCCCTTTCGCCCCCCCTCCCCCGGGGTCCCAATGGCTTGGACCCGATCAGCAACAGCAGTGCAGAGATCCAGAATCGCCAATGGCGCTGCCCTTGCGTGACCATCCAGTGCGGAGACCAATCACCACAGTATCCACAACGTGTCTGATTGAATTGCAGGGTCGGCTGATTGTGGAGATCACCTAGTTCAGATCCAACGTGATAACAGAAAGCTCAGTGTTTATATCACGCTATTGTTGGGGAAAGACAGACGCTATGCCACGCTAAAATAACCAGAACTTGGTCATGGACATGTCAACGTTCACCGAAAATGACGAAAAACACACAAAACAAACAATCGTGGTCAAAAAAAAAACAAACAATCGTGATCAGCACACAGCGAGGACGTTAG
>JAFLJL010000842.1:7500-12500 GCA_018398815.1 Conus ventricosus
CGACCAGACTTTCTGCACTGTGAACTTAAAACCCCAACGAGGTTACTTGGAAACCCGGGCGCTGCTCTAACTGGCGCTCTGCCCAAGATTGGTAGGGCACTCCTCGACATGCCAAAAAGTTTAAAAGGTGGATGTTTAACACAGAGAGAGAAAAGGAGAGAAAAGAGGGGAGAGAGAGAGAGAGAGAGAGAGAAGGAGAGGAGATAAGCGGGCAGACAGGCAAAACACACAACGAAACACACCGCACCACACCACAAAACCACACACCCCACACACACCCCAAAACACACACCCACACACAAAACACACACCACACCACAACACACACACACACACACCCCAAACATCGCCCCGCGCGCCAAAAACACACACACACACACACCACACACCCACCACACACACACAACACACAAAAGATAATGCTGATCCCGTTTTAAAAGGTAAAGGGCCAGAGGTTTTTTGAACAGAAAGGAAGGGGTGGGGGGGATGGGGTACAGGGGTTATGAAATATAAATACGGCCCCTACGCATCAAAAAAAAATAATTTAAAAAAAAAAAACCCCTTCTACAGAATACGTTCCCACGGGGAAATAACATGCATGTTTCCCTCTCTGCACTCAAACAACTTAAAGAATGAGCGGTTTACCCTTTTCCCCAACAGGGTCGCGAGATGATCGCGGCCCCCACTTTCCACCAGCGACGGGGGGGGCGAAAACACACCGACAAACGGCCTTTTTTTCGCGAGAACGATAGCGACGGTCCCCTAAAAAAAAAAATATGACCAAATTTCCCTGGAGAATTTTAAACCCATGGTGTCAGTGTCCCAAATTAAAAACACCCCTTCCTACGTATAAAACCCTTTTTAAACAAGCTACCAACACCCGATTTCTTGGGTTTAAATTTTGAAGAGAAAGCTCCCCAACCCCGTTGGCGTTTTAAAAAGCACAAAATCGTGCTCCTTGTTGGGAAGTTTTTCTTTTTTCCATCTCAATCAAACAGAAAACAAAAAAATTTTTTTTTTGGTTTTAAAAAAATTTTTATCATAAAAGAAGAGAAAATGGCCTATTTCCTGTACAAAAATAAAGTCGCTGCCCGGTTTTAGGCTTTAAAAGGAAAAATTAATTAAAAAAGGGTAAAAATTTCAGGGTCCGGGGGAAATTTAAATGCGGGTGACTGAAAGGGGTTTAATTTGGGGCCCAAAAAGACAAACGGGGGTTTTGTGTTTGAGGGCTGTTATTGTGAGAGGGAAAACCCAAAAGGACACAGAGGGGTTTTAAAGTGAACAAAGTAAAACCAATGAGTATCAGGTAACCGTCTTTTTTTTTGGGAAAAAAATATCTCATAGTTTAAAACGGATCGTCGGCTGATATTTTTTTTTAAAACTACAGGTTAAAAAAATAACCGTCAAAATTTACCCCCAAACCAAAAAAGGCCAAAGGAGACAAAACGAAAAAACCTAAAGTAACTTTCCGTTCAGTTATTTGCCCTCGACACAAACGCAGAAACTTTGGGGAAATTCCCCCTAATTTTCAGCCGTAACAAAGTATACTTTCCCAGGTTTTCTCTGGGGGGGCCCAGAAAGGGCCTTTTTAGGAAGGGGCGCCCACCCCCAAAGTTTTTTTTTGTTTTTTAACTTTTGAAAATTCTGAGGCGCCTCGGGTTGTTAATCTTGCCGTTTTTAAAGGGCAACAGAAATGAAGTGTTTTTTGGAATTCTCGCGGGAGACCAGTTTTTTCACACACAGAGACAAAAAAAACCCCAGAGACATTTTCCGTTCAGTGGGTTTTTTTAATGCTTTTCATCCCCAAAAAGATTTTAACCCCTTTTTTTTTTTTTAAACCCTCCACGCTCAACTTATAAAAATCCATGCTAGTACTTTCAAATCCCCACCCTGATGCATGCTATTTCCCAGGAGTAAAAATACCATATGGTACAAAAAAATTTGTTGAGCTTCAAAAAAAAAAAAATTTTTGGCCACCTTTTAGCTGCAAATAACCATGGAAATTTCACAAAAATGACAGTAATTGAAAATTAAATCAAAGTTACTCACCTCGGAAAATTTTTCTCCTGACAGACCCGGGGCAACACTGGGCATTCAAAAAAAAAGACGATGCCCAGAAACTTTATTTCCCCGGAAAGACACAATAATCCCATGGAATATTTAGTTTTTCCAAGTATTCAGCCTTAATTTATAAATTTAATCGAACAATGGTTTTGCGCACGATCGTAAAGAAAAAGACAGAGAGGGGGAAAGGGGGGGGGGGGGGGGGGGGGGGGGGGGAACCGGGGGAAAGGGAAGACCCGAAACAAAAAAAACCCCTTAATTAGGCAAGGATAATTTTTTTCGGCTGAAACCTCGCCCTTGAATTCTCTGCCCTTTGGGCTTTCGAAACAAATAAACCGCAAGAGAGAAACCAACAATACAAACGACAAACAGCAAAAAATTGCATCCCATATATTATCATGATAAAACACAACGGGAAAAAATCAGCAAAAAGTTTGTACTATTTTCCTAACCACTGCTCCCGCTGCTGCTGCTGTAACCGGGAAAACGGGGGAACGAAAAGAGAGAGAGCTCCCTGCTTCTACAACTTAAACCAACCACCACCCCCACTACCACCCCCAAATTAACTAATGCAAACTACCACCACTACTGATTATAAAAAAAACCGTGCTAACGAGAGAGAGAGGAGGGGAGAGAGAGAGAGAGAGAGAGAGAAAAAGGAGAGAGGGGAGAGAGAGAGGAGAGAAAAACCGGATGCACAGAGGGCACTTCCCTTTTTGGGTCAACTCCCATTTCGCCTACCCCCTTTTTCCCGTCTACAAATTTCCCATTTCGTCTTTTTCCATACGACCATACGGGCAAGGCTCCCCCGGGCGTAACCAGGTCCCAGTCTACCCCAAAAGCGAATCATGGTCTTTAGATTAGAGTAGGCAACCCCGGGAGAGAGGAGAAGGACGAATAAAACGAAGGCCTTTTTGGGCCAAGTCGTGCTCACACATTTCTTTTGTAGGCGAAATGGCGTAGCCCCAAAGGGGAAGTAACCGCACAAAACACACCCAGGAAAAGTTTTTTACGGTCGGTAAAGGGGAACCCCCCCTCCCTCCCCCCCCCCAAAACCCCCCCCCTTTTTTTCATCAAAAAACCCCCCCCCCCCCCTCCCTGTCGCTCTGACCCCAAATTTCCCCGCCCCCCCACAACTCTCTCCCCCCTTTTCCCCCCCCCCCCCCCCCCCTTTCGTTTTCCCTTTCTGACAACAACCCCCAAACCCAGCTTGAAAGCGCCGAACCCCCTCAAGCTAACAAGAGTTTGAAGGGGGAACGGGAAAAACAGCATTCACGGGGGGCTTGTTTTTTTCCCCCGGGGTCCTGAAGGCTACACGCCAAAATTTAGAATTTTGCACAAATCACTACAATCGTAATCCATGTAAACTTGTGGGGCCTAGCATTATTTTTTCCAGACTGAAATTTTAAAATTCATGAGACTGAACAAAAAAACCCCCCCCCCCCCCCCCCCCCCCAAAATTTTCCCCATGTAAAAATTTTTGAGGCCTAACTTTAAGTTTGAGCCAGGTTTGAAAAAAGAACGATAAAAACGAACACCACCCCCTCAACCTTCTCCCCCCTCCCCCTCTCTAATTTCCCCCGATACATCATTTATAAAATCTTCAAGTAAAACGACCTTCCCCTTTGCTAAACGTCCAATACTAGTCCTTCGCACTCCCCCCTTTATCCCAATTTGACACTACCTCGGGTGATCCCCCCCAAATAGTCCCATTCCTTTGTTTTAAACCCCCTTTTCCTGCTTGCAACCACCTGGTTTAAAAAACCTTATGGCTAAATGAAAAAAAACCGGGAAATCAACTTTCTGACACATTAAAAAATGATCAAAACAATCCAAATTTTACCAATCTAAAAACACTCGACTCCTTAAGCAAGACCCCGGGTTAAGTTTTGGGGGGGAAAAAAAACCCCCCCGGGGGGGGGGGGGGGGGGGGGGGGGGGATAAAAGGGGGGGAAAAACCCCGGGCCCCCCCGTAATCCTGCGGTTTTAAAAAAAAAAGGGCATTGTTGGGCCCCCGATAGTTTCCCCCCGGGGGCCTTTTTAAAAAAATTTTTTTTTTTTCCCCCCCAAAAAAAAAAATTTTTTTTAAAAAAAATTTTTTTTTTTTTTTTCCCCCCCTTCCCCCCCCCGGGGGCCAAAAAATTTTTTCCCCCCAAGGGGGAAAAAAAAAAAAAAACCCAAAAAAAAAACCCCCCCCCCCCCCCCCCTTTTTTTTTTTTTTTTTTTTTGGGGGGTTTTTGTTGTTGTTGTTTCTTCTTTTTTTTTTCTTCTTTTTTTTTTCTTCTTCTTCTTTCTTCCTTTTTTTTTCTTTTTTTTTTCCCCCCCTTTTTTTTGGGCCTTTTTTTTTTTTTTCCCTTTTTTTTTTTTCTTCCCCCCCCCACCACCACCACCCCACCACCACCAAATTTCCCCCCCCTTTTTAAAAAAAAAAAAAAACCCCCCCCCCCTACCCCCTTTTTTTTTTTCTTTTTTTTCCTTCCCTTTTTTTTTTTTTCCCCTTTTTTTTTTTTTTTTTTTTGGGGTTTTTTTTTTTCCCTTTTTTTTTTTTTTTGTCCTCCCGGGGTTGGGGGTTTCCCTTTCCCCCGGTTTTTCCCGGTTTTTTTCCCCCCCTTTTTTAAAAAGTTTTTCCCCCCCGGGGGCCCCTGAAAAGTTACCCTTTAAAACCCCCCAAACCCCCTTTTTTCCCCCCCCCCCCCCCGGGCAGGGTTTTTTTGGGGGGTTTCTTCCCCCGGGGGGGGTTTAAAATTTTTCCCCCCCCCCTTTTTTTTTTCCCCCCCCCCCGGGGAATTTCCCCTTTTCCCCCCCGGGGGCCCCCTTTTTTAAAATTTTTTTTCCCCTTTTTTTTCCCCCCGGTTTAAAAAAAGGGGGGGGGGGGGGGGGGGGGGGGTTTTTCCCCCCCTTTTAAAGGGGGCCCTTTAAAAATTTTTTCCCCTTTT
>JAFLJL010000842.1:22500-25000 GCA_018398815.1 Conus ventricosus
AAAGAGGAGAGAGAAAGAGAACGGGAGAAAAAGAGGAGAGAGAAAGAGAACGGGAAAAAGAGAGGAGAGAGAAGAGAACGGGAAAGAGAGGAGAGAGAAAGAGAACAGGAAAAAGAAGAGAGAGAAAGGAACAGGAAAAAGAGGAGAGAGAAAGAGAACAGGAAAAAGAGGAGAGAGAGAAAGAGAACGGGGGGAAAAGGAGGAGAGAGAACGGGAAAGAGAGGAGAGAGAAAGAGAACGGGGAAAGAGAAGAGAGAGAAAGAGAATGGGAAAGAGAGGAAAGAGAAAGAGAGAAGATAAGGCAGTTTGAGTTAGAAAAATTAAAATTGGGAGAAAGAGCGGGACGGGGACGCAAAACCTCAAGTGAACTTTGCACCACATGTCAGTCCCTTGATCAATATGCCAAGGTTCGATGATATCCGGACCATTTAGAGGATTTCATTTCGCAATTTGAAAGGACTGCCAAAGATCAGGGCTTACCCGAAGAACGGTGGGCCACAAATTTGTCTGCGCTGCTGACACCCAAAGCTAGGGATGCTTTTTTCTGCTTACCACTGGAAAAACAGACAGATTATGAGTCGGTGCGCGATGCTTTGTTTCAGAGGTATCAAGTAACGCCGATAGATATAGGAAATTGTTCAGAGAAACCGTTCTTAAATCAGGTGAGACGCACGTACAGTTTCTTTATCGGCTTAGGGCTCTCTTTGATAAATGGATAAGGTTAGGAAACATTGAACAAACATTTGAATCTTTGAGGGAGGAGATCGTTAAGGAGCAAATTCTCTCCACTTGTCGGAAGGATCTCACAGTATTCTTGGCAGAAAGAGAATTAGGAAGTTTAGAGGAGTTAGTGAAAGTTGCAGACAGGTATGAATCTGCCCATGATCAGCGTAATGGGATGAAGGGATCGAACCAGTCGACCGTAATGCCCAGACCACACAGTCAGGGAGTGATTCGCCGACTCCCTACAAACAGGAGGCGAGACCGCAGTTAGAAACGCATTCTAAGTCCCAAGGCAACGTGGGACTCAAGAGAATGGTAGAGTGAAACGCACATGTTTTTAAATGTGGGCGAGAGGGTCATATCGCCAAGGAATGTAGCGGAGTGCGAATACACTCAGTTGTTGCTGTTGATACAATTCAAAGGAAGGCAGGGTGCCACCACCAACTACTAGGGCAGTAGTAAACGGAGAGCCGGTGACCTGCTTATTAGACACAGGACTGACTCTAGTGGCAATGGTATTCCCGAAGATGGAGTATGGCTGCCTTAATGGCGGGAATAAAAAAGGGTCATACACACAAAACTCCACTGCCTGGCTATACAGGGAGTGTCCGCAGGAGTATCAGCCTGCGTACGCAGCAGAAGAAGAAGAAGAAGTGGCAATGGTAGAGCCCGGTTTGTGAGAGAGACGGACTATACCGGGGAAAACCACTACGTGCGATATGCAGATGGAAGAATATAATCGGCTACCTTTGGCCTGTGTCAAAGTAGAGTCAGAGTTTGTCAGGAGTACTCTCACTGCAGCAGTGCAAAACAATCTCCCTATCCAGCTTTGTTAGGGGGTAGGTACATCCTCCGAAGCCTTAACCAGGCTGCCAGTCAAGTGGGAAAGCAAGGGCAGTGCAGGGTAGGAAGGTAAACAGAAAGCAGGAGGAGTGCACAGGCGCCGCTGGCAGTAGAGCTTAGCATAGGCCATGAAGGTGGCCGTGGTGGTGGTGCAGTGGACCATGAAATAGGTCGTAGTAGCGGTGCTGTGGGCCATTGGAGGTGGCCGTAGTGGCGGTGCCGTAGGCCATGGTGGCCACAATGGTGGTTCAAAAAGTTGTTGGCGTTGCCGTGGCAGTCAGAAATGTAGGAGCCATGGTGGCGGACCTCAGGGTCGGGGCCAAGATGGACCACAGAGTAACTGGAACCAGCAGCTGGGTTGGGACCAGGGAGGCAGTAAAAACGCATGGCAAGAAGGTCGAGGTGACAGCTATCGTTAGAAAATGCCAAAGATAGTCAGCTCAAAGGAGCAGATAATCCAGTGTCAGGAAAGGGTAAAGTAAATAAGGCTCATCAAGTTATGGGCATAGGACATGAGCGGGATTCGAACCAAGGAATTTCCTCAGAGAGAAGGAAAATCGGATCGGATAAGATGAGTGAGGGATCATCTCTTAACATTTTGAAAAGGGGAGATGATCGTGTCGCAGTGAACGGGTGTGCGACAGCCCAGTTCACGTGATCTTCGAACAACAGACCCTGTACTGAGGCAATGAATGCAAAGGGGACTGAATGTCACGGAGATTTTGCCAACAGGCTAGAAGAGGATCGCGCAGATTTTCACGCGCTCCTTTAAGGACTAAAATGTGTGAAAGGTGCGCTGACTCTCTTGTAAAGCCTGGAATGCGCAAACTATCTGCCCCAGGTACTATTGGCGAGCCACAAACGGCGGTCAAGATTGAGAGGGGCAGGAGTAGGTCAAGGGTTGGAGTAATGCCTCCAGGGTGTTGCTGTTGTA